>WWET01001693.1:5014-15333 GCA_011038615.1 Limnodynastes dumerilii
TGTATGTATGCACATATTTTCCAGAATGCAAGTCATGTCATACCAGAGTTTCATCTACAGAATACTCATCATTTTGATTAGTGTATGATATGCTTAGCTGTTTTTGTTTATTCATATGTCTTGCGGAGTGAAATATTTATACACATCTGTGGTTGGAAGGCAGTTGATGACATGGCTCATAAAACTATTGTAATGTACTTTTGATTGGTAAAACTTAGCTGCTGAAAGACTAATGACGCAGACAGCTGCCAGGAAAGAATGACCAATGAAGTATTTATGATGTAGTCTTCCTGTTGTAGCTGTAATTTATTTCCAACAATAGTCATTTAATAGTGTTAAATGTTAAATTATAGAACTTCTTTGATGTTAAGTTCCTCAAGGCAAAGTCACTTTTTTTAAATATTTATTTTATTATTAATAAGTTATTGTATATAATCTGTATTATAAACATATCATTGTACATAACACTGTAATATCACAATGTTTAATATATACAGAATAATAATAGCAACAAAATCAATATATAACAAAAAGTTGGAAACGATGAAAACGACCACTAAACTAAGAGCAACAACAAAAAAATCTGTTTTTTGCAGAACAAAATCAGCTGTTCATTGTATTTTACAACGCATTTATATTACGCAGAATAAGGTGTATACTAATGTAGGACCGGATCCAGAAGTAATAATGTCAGGGGGCTTACGCACATAATTTGCATAACAATGGTGCATTTGCGTGCCAGATGTTACTCGAGTGTACCTTCTGATGTACAGAACTCAATCAATGCGTAAAAGTTAAGACGGGGTTCTGGACACGTAGCTGATAGAGGGGAGTGACGGGGCATACACGCCCTTTACCTTGTGTAAGTTCAAATTTTACCTTGTAAAGCATGGGAGAGTCTGGATCTGGCCCGTAGTGCTTTGTTGCACAATATGCTATTTAGTTGTCATAGAGTGATACCCCTCTATCCACATACAGGGGTAATCCTCTATCCACATACAGGGGTAATCCTCTATCCACATACAGGGGTAATCCTCTATCCACATACAGGGGTAATCAGGCCAATATTTTCATATGTGGTGGAAGTGGCTCTAAGTTTAATTGGGAGAAAATGGACAAGCATTGAATTTAAAGATATATCACTCATAATAATACCTCCTTTGTGTCTTTGTGTCCTATTTGAAACAAAAAGGAAGTATTTTATTAATGGCCCACTTGGAAAGCACTATAGACCCAGGAATAGCTTCATAAGGTGNNNNTCAATTTTACTGTATGGGCGGTTTTAAGCACTTCTGTTCGGATGAGTAGTTGTGCAGACCACTGATCCACACGGGAGACTTAATGCAGGGGGACTGGATCCAGACCCCCTGCATGCTTTCTGTATGTGCGAGGGTCTGGTAGTATGCATGAGAGAGGATTGTTAGCTCCCCCTATCACTCCCCTCTCTCGTATGTTATAAGTGTGACACAATTGCGTATCAAAGGTCCGTCCAACCGCTGATCCATGCATTATACACTGTATAATTTACATCTCCCCCCGCCCACTTTGCGTATTATTTGCGCGCGAAGGGGAAGAACCACCCCGTTGGCTAGGACTCCTATTGTAGGAAAACGTGCGTAACATCTGGAGATCGCATGCGCCATCTAGTCCCAACAGCCCGCTTACGCACTTTGCACGCGTAAGTGGCCAAACGAACAGACCTGTGGATCCGGTCCGGGGTTATTATGGTGGCGTAACTGCTGCCACATCTGCACGAGATGTCTCTGGTCTCCCCAAACATAGTGAAGTCTGTAAATAATAATCACTTCACTATTGGACTGTCATCCACAAGGAGTCATCAACATCAGCAAAATCCCAGACCCATGAGTAGAATATTATCACACCACCCCTGTCTGTTAACACTGCCTCTACCCCATAAAACTAATGAGTATAAGCTCAGCTGAGTGGGATTTGCGCAATAGCTCTAGTAAATAGCTGCACTGTCCAAGAAAGATTTTTGCCACACTGCACCGCACCGCTCCATGTTATTCAGATCTCCTACAAGGAGTATATGTTAACTGTTGGTGCTAGTAACATTTCCCCCCCTGTCACTGACATAAGTGACACATTTGTCACTCTGTATTTTCAGTTTTCCTTTCTTTGTGAGCTGTATTCAATGTCGTTTTTCACATGTGCAAATCTGTGACATCTATCCTTGCAATACTTGCAGCAGCTTGGCAGACACAATCTGCAGCACATTCATTGCTACCAATAAAAAGGTTTAATCACACAGGTTTTTATACTTTTGGTGTGTGGGACAGATCCTCATTAAATTCAAAATGTTATATTTTTTTTAATCATAACATTGGGGTAGATCCAGAACTACGTGTGCCGTACGTTTATTCGCGGAGCGTATTTTCGTACACGTAAGTTCGCTACACTCCCCTTGGCACACCCCTTGCACGGACATATTTTGTCAAAATACGCTACCCAAACCCTACCTTAACTTTTCCAAACGTAACAGCATACGGTTTATGTGTCATTTATATTTCTTACCTTTAAACAAACTATTGTGACTTATGTCTAGACATTATGGGTCATTAAGGTATTTTATTTTTTCTCACTTTTGATGTGTCACAATGATGAGCCAGTATACCTTTAAATACATAATAAGTAAAAAATCAGGTGTGTATACCAAGCCTACCCTGAAATGAAATATATAAATGAGTTTAGTAATAATAATACTAGCCACTTAATGTCGGTAGTCAATGTTAAGCTGTAACTAGCAATCTAATTATCCAGTAATTACATGCATTAACACACTCTTAACAAATTCTACTACAGACTAAACCAATATGCCAAACTTATATTGTTGAGGTTGCACCAATACCCAGATGTGATATTACTCTTTTATGGCCTGAAAAAAATTCCTCATCCATACTCCTGGCCATATATGATCAACAACAACGCTTCTAAATACATACACAGTGGACTGTTTTCTGGTGATGAAAAAAACTGTAAAACATGGCTACCATTTTGTAACTAAAACATTTTAATGTTCCGATTTCACAACTATCGTGTATACCAAAAATATTCACAACATTGACGTTCCTTTGTATGACGATGTTCTTGTACCATCTGTGCCAGCATGCTTCCAGATAACAGATTACACCTGACTCACATGAGCCCTTGGCTGCACCTTTACATTCTGTCACATTTTCTTTGCAACACATCCTCTGACAAAACCAAAGCAATGCAATGAAAGACTCACACCTTCCCCTTTGGCAAGGGAAGAGCCCTGCTGAGCTGTGCACCCATTTGTGCTGCTACTCTGCATAACAGTTGACTTGGAAAGATGCTTTGTGTAAAGCCAGTATAAGCCAATGGATATACCCAAATCACATGAAGATGTTAATTAGAAGACATGTTTTATTCTCTGAGCTTGCGAATAAGAGTTACCAGCATTTTAGTAACATTTTCAAGGGGGTTTGAAATGATTTAATTACTGAAAAGATACAAATAAGATGAAAGAAGAACTTTAAAAGTGGCAGGAATTTACATTGCTGGGTGTTTATAGAAATGCAATGTGCAAAACAAGGGGAATTATTTGGAAGGTGAAGTGTCAATCTTCCAGCGTTATTAATGTATAGTTTAAGACTCCAGGGATTTTTTTTTTTTATTATAAGGAAAACCCTTAATTGTAGTGTTATTTTCATTAAACATTAAAGGGATTACTCATAGCTAAGATCAAAAGCCAAAAAGGAAGTATGTTTCCTTCTGGACAAATTATGTTGCAATGGGAGGAATGCAAGTGAATGTCATTTTTTTGTTGCATGCTGGTAGATATGGGCTGCTTAATCCTGTAATACACAAGTAATGATCACCTGTATCATCTGTATCTTTAAACTTTAATGTTAAGTTAGAAAACATCTCTTTGGAATTTTTCTTTTTTCACCTTAATTTTAATTAACCTCCACCTGCACTTTAGCATGACATGCCACGGTACTGTAGCTGTTTGCTCCTTTTTTTTGCATCTTCTAACTCTGAATCAGAATCTGCGTCCAAAAACAGTTGAATTGGTTGAGGACAGGAAAATGTATGTATTGATAAAACAAAGTTAGTTTTTTGTTATTTTTTTTTTTATTGGGAATCTAACAGTAGATAATATATAATATTACATTTGTAACACTTTCAAGCCATGGGTGGATTTAGAAAGAGGCTTCCTAGGTAAATCTCCCCTAGCAGATGTAATTTGGTTATATAAAACCAATAGAAGTACTCTTTCACTCAGTCTAAAGTCTATGGCCGATGCACTTCTGCTGTAGGACAGAGTGTCTCCCCCGCAGCCAGAAGCTTAAAAGTAAACAATTACTATTACAGGTTTTATACTCTTAAGCTTCTGCGCTGTTTGTTTTTCCTTAGTTTTCATTTTTGCAGGTGGGTTCCTGCCTTTTACAGCTGCGTTGCTTTTGTGTAGTGGTAGCGCCATCGCCATTCCATTTAGTTTTGCCTACTACCAATCTGTCACTTTTAGCTTTGTCATGCCTCATTCCCAATATGTCGGTTTCTGACTGGATAGCTAGAGGCCTAGCTTCTGTTTCTGATTTAGTTACTTTAAATGCGGTGCATTCCTTTGTTATAGCCCATAGATTCCAGCTCCCAGCCTCCCACATATTCCAGTTCCTGCAAGTCAGACATTGGATTACCACTATACGTAAGACCCCTGGGTCCCTTTGGCCCCCTCCCTCTCATGTTTTTTCCAAACTGACAATTGGTGGTGCTAAGGGCGCTATCTCCTTTTGGTATACCCCCAAATCACAAGCACAAGTCCAATGGGAACGGGACTTGGGTATCCCTTTCTCCCCTCAAAAGTGGTCCAAATTGGCCCAACAGATTTACAAAAGCTCAAAGTGTACCAATCACATTGACATGTTTTTTAAACTGTTCCCCCGCCTCTATCTTACACCAATCAACTACTAGAGCAGCTATAGCCCAACTCTGGAGAGATCCCCGACCTCCAACTATTACTATTACTATTACTAAAACTCCTACTAAAATCCATTTTAGCTGCGATATGGAAACTTGTGCTGTCCCATATGCCGCATCTGCCTCTAATCCTCATTTTCAGTGGTTACCTTGGTCAGATTTTGTTTATGAAGAATTTAGACAATGGGCCGCCCCCTCTTCTACTCCGCCTCCTAACTCTGTGCAGTTTACCAGACCCATAAGACTAATTCTAAGGCTTTTACTGTTTTGTAATCTTTCTGTACTTGGGATAAATACTAGAGCAAAGTATGCAAAGTATATCTGCATCGCAGTACAGAGAATTGTTGTAAAAGAGAAACAAACAAAGAGCCTGATTCAATTTTAATGAGAAGCGTTATTTTGGTTGTGATGCTAATTGCGCTTATAAACGTCTAAAAGCCAAATTTTGCAGATTTTAATATGCACCTCTATGGAGTGTATAAAAATCTGCAATATAAATTCCCACAATTAGCTTTGCAACCAAACTAATATAGGCTTTGCGTTATATTGAATCGGGCCCATCTCACTCACTATGCAGTTTGTATTTATAAATGGCATGGCTGCTGTTGCTTTAAAATGACAACCAATCAATTATATAAAGTTCCCCTTCAACAGCAATCCAAGAAAAAAATATGAGTTTGCTTAGTTGTGCATGGTGCAGTTATCATTTGTGACTGCCTCCCTTTGCCTGTATCACTCAGTAAACAGTTATAATTACAAGATGTCAAATAATATATTGTATCCCAAATTTACATAGCTGGTTCTCAGTGCTAGTAAATACAAACGGGAACTGGTGCTTGCAAGTCTGTGTACTACTACAATCTAAATGTTTCTATTGCCAGAAAGCTAAGATAGAATTTTGAACGGGGAATGGCAGTTATTTTTAGCTATGAAATCCACTTGTGATATTGTACTATACTATTATTGATTTATTTATTAACGGGTTTTTATATAGGGCTATCACATTACGTAGCGCTTTAAGAGACTATTTCACATCAGTCCCTGCTCCATTGGAGCTACATTCTAAGTTCCCTAACACAGAAATACACACACAGACTAGGGTTAATTTTTTTTAGCAGCCCATTATCCTACCAGCATGTTTCTTGGAGTGTGGGAGGAAACTGGAGCACCCGGAGGAGACCAACGCAGACACTGGGAGAACATACAAACTTCTCACAGATAAGGCCTTGTCTGGGAATCAGCACTGTGAGACACAAGTGCTACTCACTGAGCTACCATGCTGCCCAATATACTATACTATACTATACTGTAGTGTCTTAATTTCCCTTTTTAAAAAAATGTATATAGCCTGTTTATATATGTTTGTATGTATGACTTTATGTATGTGTTTACCTTGTCTTTAATGATCTATTGTGGCTTATTGTGTTATCCTATAATTAAATTAATTTCAATCTAATTAAAAAAGTAAATATAATAATTATAATAATAATAATACAATGACTCTAGAAAAGTAAGACCTGTGCACAAACCAACTTCTCTGTTCTCACTGCTGTCCAATATTGATTTAAATCAGGGGATTTTAACCAGTAGTATGTGGTACAACTGGGCGAGGTTATAAGGAGGTAACAGCCATACTTGTATTTTAACCAGGTGCGATACTGTACTCCCCTTCCCCAAAAAGAATAGATTAAATGTTAATTGTAAATGTCATGTTAATTGGAAACAGGGGACCTGATTCAGACTTAAGAAAGAGCTTGAAATTAAGAGAGGAAAGATACTCCTGGGCTAAACCATGTTGATTTCAGGGGAATCATATTTCATCTGTTGCAAACAGTATTAGAGTTGAGAGGTGATGTTTCTCAGCCCAAGTCTAAATAACAGTGTAAAAATAAAGCTGGTCAGTATATCTGTGTGCAGTAAGCAATTCAAAGATATTTCTCTGCATGCAAAGAATACAATTACACATACAACATCACCTCTCAACTCTAATACTGTTTGCACCAGATAAAATACAAAATATAACTCCCCTGAAATCAACATGGTTTAGCCCGGGAGTAACTTTCATCTCTTAATTTCAAGCTCTTTCTTAAGTCTGAATCAGGCCCAGGAACTTTAAAATTTATTGTGTTACTTCTTCATTTCTGGTTTCACTGGGACATGACATACTGGTCCTTTCTATAGCCAGAAGAGAAGGCAGGTTATCAAGATCAAAAAGGAAGGGATCCAATTATCAAGCATTTTAAGACTTTGAATAATGAGAAAATGGCTTATATCTAGCTGATAAACCAATGTAAGTGGAGGTTGTCTTTCAGCTAGTGGTAAATGCATTTTTTTTCACAGGGAATTATGTTGACATATATATTCATAAACAACACGTTCCACAGTTCCGATCCTGCTATGCTTTGGGTCCCAGCTACCGATGCGCTTGGAACTCTATGTCGGATCCCTGCTGGTTCCATCCTTCCATGTGGGTGAATGGAGGCCACAGCCCTTGCTCGCATTGGACTTATTAAATTCGGTTATTTGAATGGATGACGCTCTATTTGTAGATGTCTGGATCCGGATCATTAACATCTAATAAAGTAGAGCAATGCAATGCAATGCAAAATCAGTGGTTAATTAACAGAGTAAAAGCATGTTTTGAGAGAAAATACATTATAAACAAAATAATACATATTAATAATTTTAAGCATTAATAATATAAAGGAAAAAACTAAATAATCATACCTGGAACTGTATTCTGATCATGCTATATACAGAAAATTTACAGTCTTCAAAGAAAATAGCTAAAACAAAATACACAGTAACGTGCCTGTACAGTATTTCATTTCCACTTCTGCTTTTTTCCCTTTCTTCCTCTAAATAAGTCGCTTGCTACATGGATACATAGCTTAGTTAATTAATGTGTACAATTCTATTTCTTCTCTGTTTAACTAGACTTTGTCATAATCTAGTAATGTTCAGCAATAAAGGGCCTGATTCACACTTAAGAAGCTGCAGCTTCTTAAGTGCGTATGTGGCCGAAATGACCTACTGCGCATGCGTAGTAGGTAACTTACACTATCTACGTAGCCAATAGGCACGTAGATAGCGTAGGTGTGGTCTTTACAGACCGCACGCAGCCATATCTATAAAAAGAGGCGTCGTAGTGCCGCCTCGGGGCGTTTTTAGATAGAAGTGGGAGGTATTTAGATTAGCTGGGGAGGGCAGGTGGGAAGCGGGGAGGTGCAATGTCCATTGCACGGAGAGATAAGGTAGCCCATAAGGTACCTAAAAACGGGGGGCAGGTTGAGGGGCTGAAAGAGTGAGTTAGGTGCGAATCTGCATGCACCTAACTCACTAAAGTGTTTATAATATTATTGTTATTTATTGATCTGTAAAAAGAAATGGTAAAAAAAAAACAAGTTTTTATAATTACTGTATTTACCTTAAAAGACAATGCTGTAACACAGAATTAGGCTAATGACAGATATACAAAGGGGCCCCCACTAACATTATATTTTCAGAACTCCTATCATTTCAGGAGGAAGGATGTTAGTGATTGACATCCTCCTCTCAAGCAAACTGTATCGCACCTGCTCATATTCCAGTGGCTGCAATAGTGTGCATAGGAGGAGGATGTCAATCACTGACATCCATCCTCAGGGTCAGACTGGCCAAGACTGACATAGAGACGCGCCAGACAGCTGGCTGGCTGTAAATGCAGTAGCTATTATGTGCTCTTAGCAGCTTTGCAACATGATGTTGCAATCTGCAAGGAGCAGAAAATAGCTTCAGCTCTACTGACAGTTGGCTCCCTGCAGCAGTGATCTGCGGAGTAAGGGAAAACCCCGTCTACCTTTCTATCAGCAGCTAGTTACTGTGGTAAGTTAAATCCAGACCCCTGCATGCTGTCTGTACGTGCGGGGGTCTGTCAGTCTGCATGGAAGAGGGAAGTTATATAAAAAAAATGTCTGTATGTGTATATATAGTCTACAGAGGATCATGTTCAATTCTTCCCTTACATAGTACTTAGTACATCACAGGTTGGCCATATATATGAGACCCAACATTGGTACTCTCAATTTTAGAGTTAGGACCACCATATACAGAAAGGCCTTGATGGTGGCTTATCCGATATTTGATCAAATATGTGTAAGGAACATTTCTGTGTTTTATTTTACAGATAGAACAGTAGAGTTTGTTACTGGTTTATGGCAGTGTGCTGGGGCTATTTTTTCCTTTTGTTTCTGTGGCAAGCAGATTAACCTCCTGTCTTTCACGCACCTGTTTAACATATACCTATAAATTGATTGAGCAACTTCCATTCTGTTTTTTTTGGCCTGTGTAATTTAAATGCCAGGACTGATTTTTAGTTCCAATCCAGCCCTGTCCTCACTCATTCACTGCAGCAGGAGACCTTTTTTTTGATGCTCAGTGCTCTGTCATGGAGATCTACACAGCGCGTGCCACTACAACTTAATGCTCCAATTCATTTTTTTTACAGTTTCCAGCAAAGGATCAGCCTGGAGAAAAGATTCAGGACAGGTAAGAATTTAAAACTGTGTGTGGGGGTTAATTGAATGTGATTGGAGAGAATTGTTTGTTAATGTGTGTCAGTGGCCCCCAGAATTTAGTTGCCCAGAGGCCCCCACAAACCTTAACCAGGCCCAGTGAGTACCCCTTGTAATATTACTTTATGTAGATATCAACAATCAATATCAGAGAGAGATTCTGTTGACAGCTCATTATTTATATGGTAAACACAGCAGGCCAGATCCAGACCTCGTTACGAAAGCGTATTTACACTACGATTGGAAATCAAGTAAATTACGAACGACCGAGGGGAGCGCATAGTACTTACGATCGCATAAATATGCTACGTGATTGTACTTAAATAGAACTTAGGTCTGGATCTGGCCCAACCTGTTGAGTTTCTTTTGTTTAAATTTGTAAGTAAATACTAATACTTATACTAAGAGTTTGTAAAATATTCTATCACTGTTTACTGACATTTTAATATACCCTACCCAAATTTCTTGACATTTGGAAGGATTTCCCTGTGCATATAGACCTTTTGGGGCTTATTTAGAGCTGCAATTTTAAATTGTGAAAGCAGAATTTGAAGTGAGAGGTAAAGTTTCTTAGCTGCACTCTAATATACAGATTAAACCTAAAGCTTTGCAGTATGTGTGTTCTATGTGAAAAAATAAAGTATTTACCCTGCGTGCAAAATAATTAAAATTAATTAGCACCTGCAAAATGGTTTAGCTGAGCTGTATACTTGCACCTGTGTTACTCCCAAACTCTAAATCAACCCCTTTATATACTGTATATACATGCCCTTTCTTCTGTACAATCTACTGCCCAATGTC
>WWET01001693.1:27380-39458 GCA_011038615.1 Limnodynastes dumerilii
ATATATATACCCTGCACTAAAGATAAAGATATGCAGCAACCTTGGAAGACTCTCTATAACCAAGTGTCTTATGGGAAAGACAAGGGTGTGGGTGTAAAGGTTTAATCATGAGAAACATGTCTAAGCACATGTTCAGTTACGTTAAATATAAGCAACTGGTGACCTCAAAGAGCGAAAGCAAATGAGATGCATGTTTAATAAATGTTTAATAAATGGGATGTGGCCATGAGAAAAGATGAACACACCTAACTTAAAATCTTATGACAAATCCTCCAATTACACTCATGATTTATGTACAAGAGAAGACATGTTGTTCACATTAATATAAAAAAAACAATAAAAGAAAATACAATGCATCATATAAATCAGAATGATAACCATATTGTGGGAATGACTGCAAATTTATTGGATCTAATATACAAAATATTTTATATATTAGAGCATTGAGAACATAGAGCAAAGAGAAAAGAAACTCTTATCTACAGTAGCCATACGTACTTTAAAACTCATCATGCCTTTGTGAAATGTCACCTAGACTTCCTCTAATGGGGGGTATAAAAGGGCCGAGTGTATTATTTGTTAACTACAGAGTAGGTGAGAATATTGACATGAAATAAAGGGGTCAAAAGATTGCCTTTTTTTTATATCTTATGTTATTTGGATGCCTGAGGGTACACTTTGGGACTTATCAATAATTAAGAGTGACATCACAGAAAGGTGAATAACCTAATTTGGACAAATCATATTCCAATGTGTCGGGTGCAAATCAATTATTCTTCTTTGCATGCAGCAGAAATACTGTGGGGCAGATCCAGAGTTTTAGCGCAGCTGAATTGCATTATTAAACATATACACGCCCTGTCCAGTGCAGCAACTCTGCATAGGTTGTACTGGAAACACTTTTGAAACATACAAATGGACACATATATGTAAATAGGCTGAAGGTGCAATGGTGCAGCCTACACAATTTGCATGTTTAAACATTTTTTATTAAATAATTTCATTTGGTAATATTATAGTGTTCCTTTATTATAATAAACAATGTAAACATAAAAAAAATTAATATTTATTTTTAAGCATAAAAAAACCCTTACAATGTAATAACTACGAGCTGGATCCAGATCTCCGTCCGACACCTGACTTACACACCCTTCTTCCTGGAGGCAAGGGCGCTTGCACACTCCAGATGTTACGCGCAAATATTCTCATGCAGAACATACAGTTACATATGATAGGAGATCCATCCGATGGGGCAGGTCTTCCCCTCCGCCCGCCATAAGTACACAAGGTGGGTGGGAGATTTGAGCATTTACATTGTATAGTGTGAGCTTGGTTTAAAACTTACATCAGGATCAGCAATCATACAGACCACTGATCCGCACGTCAGTCTTAAGGCTGCCTTATGGCAGCTTATTTACCCTCAAGTCCACAAGAGACAGAGGTGTTCTCTCCCCTATTCTGTGTGGACTTCTAGACCTCCCACATACGGAAAGCGTGCAAGGGTCTGGATCCGGTTCTATATTTTAAAAGTATATAGAAGAATAAAAATAAGCAAAATGTGAGGCAATTCACTGCTATTCAGTCTAAAAATAAAAATGTCTTAAATGAAACATGAATATTTGTTAGATGTTTAGTGCTGTGATTTACCTAAATATTGTATATTGAATGAAAATGTCCTCGTCTTACAGCTTCACTAGCCCAGAGCTGCTGCAGGACTTTAGTAGTAAGTGCAGGGAAACAAGACTTCTTAGAAAATAGGTGTGAGTGCAGCGCTTGATCAGTCACTGTCTAAGATTTTATTGCACACAAACATAAAACAGCTTTATTTTTAAACTCAAAGTTGAAGTTCAGCTACAAAATATCACCCGTCAGCTCATTCTCACATTTGCTTTTTTGCTGTTATTCCAAACTTTGGTTGACCCCCCTTTCTTTGTATATATAGCTGTGAACTGAAGAAGTATTTTTTTTAGGCATCCCCTGTGAGAGTAGTGTAGGTAGGCATGCATTATTTAAGTTCTATTTGAGCTTATTAACAGAGTTCTGGATAAATGGCTAATAACTTTTGGACAAGTTGAAGGGTCCAGACTGGGGCCAATCCTCACCGTTTATAACTTTACCCCTTAGGACTGACCTAGAACAATCCCCTTTTTCTCCCATCAATACTAATAGTGTCTACATCTTAAATTGGCCCCACCTGCAACATGATTTTGCCAAGGGGCAAAATCTGAATTTGTTAAATGAGAATCAAAAATTCTGTAACGTGCAAATTGCAGGGCATAATCAAAACACAGCATCAGAAAAAAATGCCATGACCTGCAACAACGTTTTAATAACATAATTGCACAATAGCTATTTTTGTCTAGACACTTGCTCATCATGGTGGCTTAAACGACAACAGTGACAAAGCTGTCAAGATAAAGCTATTATTCAGTTCTTTTCCTCTTTCAAAATTCATAAAAATGACCTTTAAATACCTCTGTTTACTGCCTTAGCTCAGTGCCTATCCTGATGTCTGTTCCTTGACCCTGCATCCTATTTTACAGTACACAACTTCTTTTAGGAAATAGGAGGTGCAGTAGGAGAAGGAAGGGTGCTTGCAACTTTATATGCAATGTATTCAGTTTTTAGATGAGGACATCAAATGTACTGTGTAGCAAAAAATAAACCAAAAGCCTGCCACGTCAAGAGCGCTACATAAAAATTATTCTCTGATTGACATGGTGGCTTTATTTATTATTATTATTAATAATAATAATGAGCTTTAAAGACCCACATCATTTTTAATTATGCTTAAAAAGCTGTATTTAATGTTAAAGTTAGCAGTACATTACATTTTGATTTATAAGGAAATTTAGGACATACCATCAAATTTTAGTGAATTATTTCGTATGATAAATTCATACCATAAATTCTCTATTAAAATTCCATATAGTTCAGTAGGATAACACAACCATGCATATTTCTGCAACAGTGCATCAGAATCCCAGGCGTCGCGTCCTCTAGGCTTCCTTATTCCGCAGCTTTTAAAGCTTGCAGGACCAGACTGAGCTCATAGCACCAGGTTTCATATCTGTATGCCATCCTTATCTGGGCCACATTGGTCTTTCGGATATCATTGCCCTGCGGCCCTTCCTTGTGATAATCTTTTCCAAGAAAATGTGCCTTTTCCTAAACAAATAAAATATAAAAACCGTAAATAAAATGAGGCTAAAATGGTCATTATGATCATTTCATTAAATAAATAGGATTGCCAACATAACTGTAATGTAAATTTCAAACTGTAATCCCTTTGTATTATTATATTGAATAGTATGCCTATAGAATTCTATTCAATATTATTTCTTTCCTAGTAATGTGTTCATAATTCAGCTTTCAAACATCAACTTTGCATCGATAAAGTATATTTGCTACACAAAGTGTACTTAGTTGTGTCAAAAATATAAATAAGAGTTTCCGCAGTACCAAAGTTTTGAGCATCACAATTATAATTGTTATGAGGGTGACACACCAGGGTACAGAGTCTAACTAGGAGTTTAGTTTCCACTGGAGCACTTGATGGCAGGAACAAACTAGGCTTCAGACTCCTATCAAATTTTGGACCCCATTAATAACCCGATCTAATTGGCCCTTACAACACTGATAAACACTTACACAAGTATATTAAGATCAGTAAACCAGACCACAGGACTCAGAAGTCATAACACAGAAAAGAACTGGGCTGGGAGAAAGGGTATCCTGGAAGACCAACCAGGGCCCTCACAGGGAACTGGAATTACCAGGGGTGAGCCCACTTAACCTAGTGCAGGATGAGCCAGCAACCAGAAGTCTGAACAGAGACAAATAGCCAGGAGAAAACCAAAGTAGTCAGATGGAATAGGATGAGTAAATGCCACAGAAGCCAGGTAAAACGGACTCTGAGAGAATGAGAATCAGATGATAAAGACTATAAGAGGTGGTCTACCTGCTATGCCAACTGTCTCCACCCTAAATTTTATAGTCAATTTCAATCTTCTTAATTCCAGATAATAAACCTATAACCTCTTTTTTTTAAATTCCAATTCAGTTGTCTGTGTCTTAATTTCAGTGTGAGTGTTCAGTGATGTGGGGGGAAAGGTTTCAGTCATTGATCGTTTAAGGAAAAAAAAGAAATACATAAAGAAACTAAAAGCACCTCATAGGACATGCCGGACTGCAAGACGCTGCTCCTGGCTATCTCGCACATGTCACAGGTACTGAGTTTGAAGACCTGGGCAGCAATGGCAAATTCTTCCATGAGCGGCTCCTGTAGACAACAGAAGTATTAGTTTGTGATTACTGACTAGCACGTTGACCTTGGTAGTGTAGGATTATTAACAGTTGCAGTCCCCGCTCCAATGGGCAGCCATTTTAGATACTCACCCATTCATTTTCACAGGACCCGACGCACCGACCGCAGACCTGCCACTGACAGCTCCGGAGAGTTGTGGGTCTTAGGGTTAGGCTATAGAGAAGGGAGGGTTATGGTCAGGCTAGGGATAAGGAAGGGTTAGGGACAGGCTGCAGGGAAGGGAGGGTAAGGGTCAGGCTACAGGGAAGGGAGGGTTAGGGTAATGGAAGGGGGAGGGTTAGGGTTAGAAATAGGGAAAGGGTTGGGGTAGTGTTTTACACTTACTTATCAGAGCACCGTGTGCAGTGCTCCGGGGATCGATTGCTATGCCACATCGAGGCATAAGCAATCAATATCCCAGGCAGTTCGAAACTAGCTGGGAGAGAACGGCCCTATTGAAATAGGGCCGTGCTTAGCGGGGACCCACATCCGATTATTAACATGGTGCTCAAAGAGTTTATGATTATCCAATAATATGACAGAATCTGTTTAGTTAACAAACCCATTACTTCAAATATGGTGTTACTGTAGTTACTCACATTCTTGGTATGGCAGATTATGAATAAAACTGCATTGGGAGCAACAAAAGAGAAGGAAATCAGCATCTGGACAAACCTTGTTGCTATGTGAAAATTTCTCAGATTTATCAGATACTCGGGAAAAACACTAAACATTTATTTTCAAACTAGGAAACACCACCTCCAGTTCTTTTATCAGTTCAGGAAACATTTGTCAAAGTGCAAACTTGCTCTTTTGCCCTGTAGCTCACAGCTCTGAATCAGCCCTAAGTGTTACATGGTGACCAATATTGTAGTGATCCATGTATTGCAGATTCACTTTACCTTGGTATAATGGAACTGCATGGGGTCATCCGTAGACAATGATACTACCAAGCCTTTTTCATGGAAATCCAGCAAAGGGTTTTTGGCATACTCCAGAAACAGGCTGTTGTTACTCAATGGAGACATAGCAATAGGGATTTTGCCCAAAAAGTACAAATATTGGAGCACAGGACTCTGGAAAATGAAATAGATATCATTAATATCCAAAACACAAAAGTAAATATAGGGCCGGATCCTGAACTAGGAGAACAGGAGGGGTTCTGTGCGTCCGCCCACTCCCAAGTTCCATACGTGAGTGGAAAGGGTGCTCCCATACAGAATTCAACTCTACCTTATCTTGTCCACACGTAAGTGTAAACGCACGGATAAGACAATTGTACGTAACGGAAAAACCTAGCCCTTACTCTATGTTTTAAATAGGAATCCCAGCCCACTGTACGTAAAAACTATGCACAGAGGTCTCGTACACATGGAAACTAGTTCTTTACATCTAGAACTTCTGTGCATAACCGCAGAGTATGAATGGTACAATCGACTTAAATGTTCATAAGTCGCCTTTACTTCTTAGTTGAGGATCGGCCCATAGTTACTACAATTTTGCCTTCAAGACTTACTTATATACCAAATGATAGTTAAAAAAAAAGCACTAGATTTATTTCATGGTAAACTGCATTACCTTTTTCAGGTTTAAGCCATGAGAAATGTTGTCTGCTGTCATGAATGCAGCTAATAAGTGAGTGATCGCACCAGCCTCTCCGCAGTGAGGGCGGAACAGGAACGTGTTCATTCCCCTCTCCCTAGAATAAAGCAGACATACTCCTAAATACATGTATGTTACAATCTTGTCACCAATGCATCTATGGTCCCAAGAACACAGACAATTCATATCAGGTAGAATTTAGTTTAGAACTAATAGAAAAAATATAGTCAACCAACACACCATGATTTTGCAGTTACACTAATCTTATTTGATTTGGTTATTTGAAGTAAATGGTGAGTGACAAGTAGTCCCCTCTTTCTTCATGTTCAGTTTCCACTTCAGCATTAGCTTCTGTTCCTATAGGCTGTATTGAGCTTCGCCTCAAAAGAACATGAGCTTAGCAGCCATGTGAATAACTAATAGTGGTCACTCTGTGCTGCCATCCTGCACTCCATGGGCCGGATTTACTAAGGGGCGAGTTATCTCGCCTGTCGACAGACATTGCTGTAGTTTGCTGGTGAGTTTAATCTCAAACTCACCGTAATTACTATGGGGCGAGTTTCCCCAGCGATTTTCACACTACAACGATGTCTGTCGAGTGCATGTTAAACTACGGTGAGTTTATGTTAAAAATTGCTGTAGATCATGGTCGCGGCATACAATTAACCCTTATCATGCTGTCGCATATAGTACTAGAAGGCACAGCAGAAGCCCTTGTGTTTCAGGGCATGCTGTGACGTTTAGTACCATTATAAGTGGCAGCATGCCAAGCGTTAATGGTATGTTGTCCCATGGAGATTGTGGCCGCAACTAAGATGTGTGTTTAAAAAAACAAAAAAAAAACAATGTCAAATTCATCGCTATATAAAGTAAGCCAATAATATATCATGTGTAATTTTACCCCTTATGTTTAGTGAATGTTGCCCCATTATTCGTTAATGTATAGTGTCTCATAATATAATTAATAATGGTAGTCAGTCCCCGGTTAGAAAATGCCAATTTCGAAAATCTGTATTTCGACCACTAAATTGCGAATTTTCGCTATTTCGAAAGTTCGCAATTTCGAATTTTCGCTATTTCGAACGTTCCCTATTTCGAATGTAATAGGTTATTTTTCGAATTTTAGCAATTCGGAGAAAATTCGCATTCGCAAAAGAAAATTCGCAATTCGAATTTTCGAAATTGGGATTTTCTAACCGGGGACCCACACCCATTAATAATAGCTGCCTGTAATGTAATGACTAATAGCTGCCCGTAATGTAATTAAAAACAGGTGTATGTAAGGTGAAAAATAAGTGTGACTTGGTAAAGGTTAAATAATATGGATCCGTTATGGGTTAATGTCCTAATTATCAAGTCACAATATTAAGATGAAACATCTGCTTATATTTATGCTGTCCTCTTTCTTCACTGGATGTTGGTCGGATGCTTGGGATGGTCCTTCCCATCTTCTTCATGCGGGACCCATGATTTTCTTGCTTGATCCCGTGAGACAGTCCTTTCTGTTCACAGTCAATTGGCAAATGATTGTGTCACATTTGGTCCTCTACTTATAACCTTTGGTGGAACATTCCGTCAGGCGAATTTACAGAGATTTTACAAATTGCTGTTTAGTAAATACAGCGATTTGTATGCTCTGCCTTTTGAAACTAGCTGTATCAATTTATACTACGTCGAGTTAGAAAAACCCTCATCTCTGGGGAACTTATGCAGAATTTACTTTAGTAAATTCAGCAATTTTAAACTTGTCGGAGATTGCATCCAAACGGCGGCGAGTTAGACAAAAATGACTTTAGTATATCCGGCCCTATGTATCTACAAAATGAAACCCAACATGGGTTTGTTACAGTGTTGGTACCGATGAAGCCAGTGGTGCACCGGGCAAGGGGGGTTTCTGGTAGACCAGAACCCCCAGAATCCAACCACAGAGGAGGAAACACTGTGCCACACAAAAAAATGGAAATGGGATATATTATAGGTCTTGGAATGGCACATACTATAACATAATGGGATATATTAGGGATCTGGAAATGGAATACTATATACCGTATATAATGTGCCATTCACAAAACCTAATATAAGCCACCTATATTATAGTATGTGTCTTAACTAGACCCCTAATATATTGCCAAATGTACTTTATATAGTGTGACCATTAATATACTCTACAATAAACCCCCCTTTCAAAATCCTGCATTTGCCTCTGGATCTAGCGACTCCAAAATATCTGTTTGGCAACTCCCTTGTGTGTTCCACTGTAAGAATCGGTTCCAAAACATGGAGAACCAAGTTTTTTCAAGAGACACTTACCATTCTACTTTTTGAACTGGGGTGTAATGGCTGTGCTTTGCTATAGTGAGATAGTAGGCTATCTCTAAGCCTCTCCCCAGTAAATCTTACATGCATTGTCATACACACCAGTGAATGGTAAGTAGAGCTGGGTACTCATTTAAATAATCACACATGAGATAGAATGGCTATTACAATTTCACTGACAACTGCAAGTCCCGATGGCCATTACAAATCATGTGTACACACTAAACCAATTTACCAGCAGATCTGAGATCATCATTTCTCCTAACCACCTGCTGAAAAAACTGAGACTCCATACACACTGCAGATATCTGCCTATGCTGGACAGAAGAGTTGAATCAACAATTAAACATGTGTTTACATTACCCATATTTCTCTGATATTGTCAGGGGCAGAACTACCACTGGTGCAACAGGTGCAATGGCACCGGGGCCCATGCCTTTTACAAGGGCCCACAGCCGTCATCACCGCACTGCCGTAGCTCCCCATCGGGTTACCTGGATTATCATCAGGGACAAAGCATATTTTTTGCACCTGGGCCCACAACACGCTAGTTCTGGCTCTGGATATTGTACCATTGATGATTGGGAAGTTTATAAAACCAATTCAACAGATACAAAATATTTTATCACAACAACTTATGATTGTTCCCTCTAACTTGTCAACAGTGGTCTAAACCTGGGTATAAACTCTTACAGTATCCGACCAATTCATTGAGCAGATCACACTTGCTAACATTGAACCATATTGCGTACTTTTAGTAAATTACCTATTACCATTTACGCAATCTACGTACCAGTTAGATACGTAGATTCCTTCGTGCGGTCTTTAAGAACCGCACAGAGTAGTTTAAGTAGAAAGAGGGGGCATAATGCCGCCCCGGGGAGTGATTAGGTAGGAGTCGGAGGGGGAGGGTTGGGGGGAGGGCAAAATGTCCATGCGAAGTTTCCTTCTTAAGAAGGAAACGCTGCACGGTTAGATAAGGTAGCCCCATGGCACTCATAAGTGCCATAAGGTACCCAAAAACTGTGGGATAGGGGCAGGACGGGTGAGTTAGGTTGCGGCTTTGTCTGCACCTAACTCACTCGTGTCTGTGAATATGATCCATTATAACAGCTATTGCTAAATCAGGACAATAAATAAGAATATCACTAAATATAGTGTATTTACAAAGCTAATGAATTTGTTTTTAGGTATATACCTTACATCTAAATGCCTTTCTTTTTAAACACAGCTTTATTTAAACATATTTGTTAATTTCAATCTAAAATTCTAATACTATGGCACCTGCTCTAAAGCACAACTCTTCTAGTTCCTGTATTGAACATGAATCCAGGAAGTTTGGCTTCTCCTGATTTGGAATTGTAAAATTATTTCCAAGCTAAATACTGTGCTTTCTATGATCTTGGAAATAACTCCTAATCCTGATTTCTCTGATCTTTACTTTANNNNTTTCTATGTTTATATGACAGGGCAGCCAATCTCCTCTGCTGCTACCACTGAAGCCTCACTACTCGATAATTGTATGATTGGGCCAATAATTGCTCTAGTGTGTAGCCAGCTTTAGAGCTGGGGCATAAACCAGATTTTTACACAGAAATTCAATGGCAGAAAGATGATTTACAGATTTATGATACTGTGTATGGCCAAAACCGATATTTTACACCTGACAAAACAAGACCAAAAATCAGCGTTTTTTTAAAACTTTTGAACGATTATTGTATGCAACTAATTTAATGTATGGTGCCGATATTATTTGTCCCTGCAGTGGAAAAATCGGCAAGATTATCGCCGAATTCAGGCGATTTTCGATAATCTCTCTAGTGTATGGCCAGCTTTACACTACACTTTGGCTGTTTGGAGATTACTAAGTGGCCTACAACGAATTGTTCTTGAAAAGATAATGGCTTTTTGTGAGTTTGCACAAGTCTACAGTGACAGGATTTTATGATAAGCCCTGGATTTACAGGTCAATTGTAGTGCAGATCAAGAGATACAGTTTCCTAAGTACCTGATTTACAGGTGTATTGTTGATGGTGAGATTTAAGCTACTGACGTCTCCTTAAATATAGATCAGCATTAATAATACTGTAAAGGCAGGTCCAACTATTACAGTTATTATTGCAAAGTAGATATTTTCCCATAGGGTGGATATGGAATTTGTAGCAGCAGTTGGCAAGTGTCAGTTCACGTTGTGGTTTTGCTCTCTGGGTAGGACAAAAAATGACAACAGTTTCTAATGTGGGTCATATAACAGGAGGGATTTTAGGAAGCTGCTTTCAATTGACCCAGTTTATTAATAATTAAATGACAACATGCATGTAAAGATTATGCAGAGGTAGGATTAGTAAGGTGGGCAATGGCAAAATCATGGTGATTAATTACATTGTGGTCTTTTTTTAAAATAAGTTATAGAGTAAAATATATCTTATCCTTGCTGACTTAAATTCACAATTATGTACAATTCCGCATGCAGGACCAGCTCTTGAAATAAATCAGGGTTGCTGACTCTCCCAGAATGCCCAGGAGACTCCCGAAATTCAGGCTGTTCTCCCGGTATCCCAGGAGAGCCGGCAAATCTCCCGCAGAGGGCTTGACGCCCGTGGTTTTTATGGAAACCATGGCCTTAAATCCTGCCCGCCTTGCTTGGCAACACTAGTATCCTAGTGTTGCTAGGGACAGGGAAGGACTTGATGTGGGGTAATTATTAGTCAAGGGGCGGGCAAATTGTGCAATTAAGCCTCCCCTTGCATACATCTATGGCTTCCCTCTGGGATCTCCCAGAAGGAAGCTATGAAAAGTCGGCAACCCTGAATAAATGCAATCACATGCACCTAAGTCCTTACGTACGGAATGGACTAATGTGCATGCAATCCTATAGACAGTACATGCAAGGGTAATACACTCCACTCACACTCAAGGACCTTCCGAGTTTAGACACCTACCTTACATCTTATACACCCGTCCCATTTTACAAGCATAAAACAGAATCGTGCTTAAGAGCTTAGCCAAGCCCTCGCTGTTTGATTAGCATCTGACCCTATTCCCCATCCACCATGCATACAACAGGTAGGCACAGGTCACTGTACGAATGCGCAGGAGGAAAGGACAGGGTACTTACGCGTTATGTACCCTGTCTGGATCAAGCTCGTTTAACATTTCATCATTCTGCAATATATGCCATTATGTCACAATATTTCTGAAATGCTAAATGAGTGGTTTATGTTATGACTAGTCTAAAGCCCGTCATAAAGACGGGAAAAACTTATGTAGCGGGTCCCTATACTGGGAGCTTCCTGTCTCAGCTAAAGGTAAGTAAAGGGGAACTCACATGGGGAGGGGGGAATGGGTGTGTGTGTGTTTTTTCAAGTTTTTTCTGCCCCTCACTGTTGGGCATGCGCAGTAGCATCCCAACGTGTGGACACTACTGCGCATGCGTATAACGTTGAGGAGCAGAATGGCTTTTATATAGATAGGCAACAGTGTGTGAAGTGGGGGTGTAGTTATTGTTGACAGGTGACTGTGGTGGGGTTGCTATTATTGATGATAGGTGACTGTGGTGGGGTGTAGTTACTGATGACAGGTGACGGTGTTATTATTGATGACAGGTGACTGTATATGTGGGGGTGTTATTATAGATGACAGGTGACAGTGTGTGTAGTGGGGGTGTTATTATTGACAGGTGACGGTGTTATTATTGATTACAGATGACTGTGTGTGTATTGGGAGTGTTATTATTAATGATAGGTGACTGTGTGTGGGGGTGTTATTATTGATGACAGGTAACTGTGTTGGGGGTGTTATTATTGATTACGGGTGGCTGTGTTGGGCGTGTTATTGATTACAGATGGCTGTGT
>WWET01001693.1:40043-54745 GCA_011038615.1 Limnodynastes dumerilii
ACCCCCCCACAGTATTCACCATCATGTGTCTCAAGCCCCCCCTCAGTATTCCCCCTCCATCATGTGTTTCAATCATCAACCCAGTATTCGCCCCATCATGTGTCTCCAGCCCTCCCCCCCTTAGTATTCCCCATCTCCATGCCACGGGTGCCAGCGGGGAGGAGTGTGAACTACATTTCCCCTTTCTCCCTGCTCTGACCACAGACACAGCCAAGAACTTTAGCTCCCCAGAGTCTGAGCACCAGAGAACCCGTCTGATGTCCTGGCGCACAGACTCCTGGGAGCTGTAGTTCTCACGCTGTGTCTGTGGTCAGAGCAGGGAACAGCGGGAACTACATTTCCCCTGCCTCTCTGTTCTGACCACAGACACAGCGCAAGAACTACAGCTTTGAGGAATCTGGGTGCCGGGACACCAGCCGAGGTTGCGGCTGGAGAGCGGGGGAAGCGACTGACACCAGACAGGTAAGAGAGTGAGGGGGACCTAGGGCATATGGAGGACATATGGTCCTCACTATAGGACATGCGCAGTAGCGTTTCGGCGTGTGGACACTACTGCACATGCATATGACGGTGCGGAGCAGAATGGCTTTTATATGTATAGATAGATGTTATAATTTAATATATTGGTAATTTGGCCTGCAAGTACATGGCTGCACCTTGTGATTTGACTTGCTGTGTGCATTTGAACAACTTGTTGCACACTTGAAATACATGAAATTTACATTGACAAAATTCCCTATTAAGAGATTTCTATAAAGTTATACAGGGGGGCGGGACTTGTCGGAAATTTGCTGACTCTCCCAGGATACCGGGAGAACTGCCTGAATTTCTGGAGTCTCCCGGATATTCCAGGAGAGTCGGCAACCCTGGTGTAGACCTAAGCAATTCCATGTTCTGCTGCAAGGGGAGGTAAATGCAAATAATGAAAGCTGAATTAGAGTTGCGAGGTAAAGTTTCTTAGCTCAGCTCTATTTTATAGATTAAACATAAAGTTATGCAGTATGTGAATTCTTTGTGCAAAAGTAAAGTATTTTCCCTGCAATGTAAAAGAATTCAAATCAATTAGCTCCCTTACATTGCAAAATGGTTTAGCCGAGCTGTACACTTACACTTGTTTTGCCCTTACTCCCAAACTCTGGATCAGTCCTATTGTATCCCTCTGCCCTGCAGTTCCATACAAGGGGTGGGCCAGACCTCTGTACTTACTTAATATGCATGGTGGGCTGAGGTTAGCCATCATATATCTTGTCCGCACATTAAACATAATGTGATTGGGGGAGTGTCTTTTCCATCAACATATAAAACTTAGCATCCACAGAAGGTACGTTCGAGCACCGCTACTACTGAATCTGGTGCTATGTTTGCTCCGCAGGTAAAATAATTGTAATAAGGACTATGATGGCCAATGACATACCTCCTTAGGTTGTTCAACACTCTGATGTTGGCATACATGTAATAGATATAGTAGGTATATGATGGGTTTTTCTCAATGGTCCAGTTCTGAGGCATTGGGCTTTTTGATGAAAACATGTGGCCACTGTGTTTAGACTCATCATCAACACTGTCAAAGCCAGTTATCTGTCAAAAAAGAACATGTGCATTAAAACACACAGTGCAATATTTAGCAAAAAATTTGTGGTCAGTGAGAGGTGGATATAGAATTGTAGAATTTTCTTTGGGGGGGGCAGTAATCCCATAAAAAAATTTTTGACATAAAACACTGGCTATTATTATAACTTCCTTTCTATTATTATTGTTTTATTATTATTCTGATTCATGCAATGTCATGTGACTACCCTAAAAAACAGTTGGCACATGGTGTAGTAAATAGAGTCTTTTTTTTTTATTCTTACAAATACATCCAAATTCTTGCTTAAAAAGTGTGTAAACAGCTATTTAAGGGACTAGGTCTTGTTTGAGGGACTGCTGATTTAATATGCTAGAGAGACATGGTAAAAGGTGTATAATGTATGGATATATTATAGGAAATCCCCCATTGATGGGGTGCAGTGAATAGATCAGGGTTGCCAACTTTTCATTACTTACCTCCATGAGTACCAGGAGGGAATCCATAGATGCCTTCAAGGGGATGGGGCTTAATGGCGGGATTTATGCTAGTCACACCCAAAGCCCTGCTTCCTGACCATCAATGTTCTTTTCCTTTATAATACTATGAATGAGCACGGGGCTTGATGATGGAAATTGTGTCGTCAAGTCCCGCCTTGCCCCTAGTAACACTAAGAATAGCAGATAAAAGAAATATGGGGGGAGACTGCGCTTGAATTCTGCTGCAAATCTAGGTTCCCAGAGGGTCTACACCTCTAAAAATGTGAATAAAATGAAATAAGGGAACCTGATAAGCGCTGATTGTACCTGTGATGTACTTGAATAATATACCCAATTGTAGTGATAGTAGTGCAAGCAGTGAGAGGTCTGTAGCAGTCTTCAAAGATTGGGACCTATTAACATGTAAACTCAACCAGCAAGGAAGGAAAATAAAACAATTTATTAACACACTGCACTTAAAACATAACAAGGGAAAACTCGTAAACACAGGTAGAGGGAACTGCCTCCGTACCGTGGATGAAATACCGACAGGAGGCTGCGGGGAGCTCCGTGGCAGCACGATCTTAAGAAGTCCCGGGGAGCGGAGACACAGGTAACCGGAGTGCAGACCCAACACAATAGACCACCAGCGACGCGTTTCAGGCAAGCGTGCCCTTTCTCAAGTCTCAAGGACTTCTTAAGATCGTGCTGCCCCGGAGCTCCCCGCAGCCTCCTGTCGGTGCGGTCATTTCATCCATGGTACGGAGGCAGTTCCCTCTACCTGTGTTTACGAGTTTTCCCTTGTTATGTCTTAAGTGCAGTGTGTTAATAAATTGTTTTATTTTCCTTCCTTGCTGGTTGAGTTTACATGTTAACAGGTCCCTATCTTTGAAGACTGCTACGGACCTCTCACTGCTTGCACTACTATCACTACAATTGGGTATATTATTCAAGTACATCACAGGTACAATCAGAGCTTATCAGGTTCCCTTATTCCTTTTTATTCACTAAGAATAGCAGAGTTGCTAGTCAGGAGGGCAGAACTTGAAGGGTTCATTGGGTTCACTGGGTTGCATGAAACCACAGCCTCAAGCCCTCTGCAGGAGATTTGCTGGTTCTCCTGGGATACTGGGAGAACTGCCTAAATATCGGAATAGATCCATACTTTACAAAACCTAGCATGGCCACACAAAACTGACAATTGAGCAGTGTGAAAAATCACAAAATAAACTACAATAAAAGACAGATGCTCAACTTTGAACCACCCCCTAGATGTAAACTTACATGTCTGAGGAACACACTGAGCTCTTTGTTTGCATTAGGATTGATCGTAGCTTCAAAAACTGGCATGAAGATATTTTCCAGCATTTTTCCAAAATGAGGCACAAACTTCTGTGCTCTGAATATATCACTAGAAAAATGAAAGGAGTTACACAACACGTCATAATTATCATTCTTTACAGCTAGAGGTGTAAATAAAAAGCACTATAACTAGAAATTATGGAACAGATCCTAAGATTCAATTGTGCTGAAAGCTTTTAGTGCAGCGCCAGAGGGGATCCAATAGAGGGTCCTCACTGCATCCACACATACGCGCCAGCACTTGCGTACCACTCTGATTGCTCACACGGACACTACCATTACATACCCTCCAACTTTTTTTAATGGAAAATAGGTACACTTGGGGGGGCGTGGCTTGTTCCATAGAGGGGCGTGACTTTAATCTGCTGTCATTTGCCTGTATGATAAGGGATTAAATCTCATTTTACACCTGATCATATGAGCTAAGAACTCCCAGGAGAGTTGCTTGTTACTATAGCAGAGCTGTAGGAGCTAGTGATCAGGTGCTGCAGGACTGGAAGGTGAGTATAGGGAGGAGGGAACTGCTGTGGCAGAATCCGGAACAGTAGCCCTTATAGCTGGTACAGACCATTAAAAAAAAGCTACAGTACCTGCTAAATAGGTACAGTTGGAGGTTATGCCATTATATACCTGATATATCCCCAATAAAAAAGACCGGATATCTGGATAGCATAAATCCCAACCCTTTCTGTAAATTGTAAAATGCATAGTTAAATATTTCAGAGTGCAGGAATCTGACAAGAGACTGCAAATAATTCATATTACCTATGGCCCCACTTGCACAGGTGTGCATGTAACAGTCAGTCAGCTTTTCTCAACCAAGCACATTACAATCTCCAAAAGTATGAAAGTGTGTATGGGAAGTACAGAGCGGTACTGTAAATTGACCAGGAAACAACTGCATGTGAACTCAGACCCTCTCTCAGCTGTCTCATTCCTCAAACAATGATTCAGAATGCATTCTAATAGGTTAACAAACAGATACATTCTGAGGTTCAGCAAAATTCCTGTTCCAACCAATGAACAGAAAAATCTCAGGTTTTGTAGTCAAGGACTATGCTAGTAAATGAGACTTTAGAAACATTGTTAGTCTGTTAGTATGGGCACCAGGGTGCAACATCTAAATCAATAGCTTAGTCCACAAAGCAAAGTGCACTGCGGCCATCTGCTGGTAACCAGGGCCTATAAAACCTAACCTTCTGGCACCTCAGCTTGTATAGAGCGGACCATTAGAAATACCTGCTTATGGAAATCAGATTTTAATCTCATAACAACTAAAGCTACATTTTTAGCAATACAAATACAAAATACAAAAGGGGAAAATCCTGCCCACTTTTACATTGAGCACAGAAGTTCCATACTGGTTTATTTCATTAATGTGTGCCGCAAAATTAAAAAGGGTGTGCAGCTAAAATATAGCAATGAGGAGTATGCCATGCAGAGTAGTGTACATCATTAGCATGCACATGGAAACTGGTTTAACTTGGCTTATTTTTCTAGCTTAGTGGAAGTGGATGCAATTTGGCAACATTTAATTGAGGGAGAGGGGCATATAACACACCTTTCTCTGGTATTTAATGGCACTCCCTCTTCCTCTGGTAAATCAGAATCCTCCCCTCATACCCACCCTGATTCTATTGTTCTCATGGCAGTTAACCACCTGCCCTACATAGCATCACAAAATGGAAGTGTAAATGAACTAATACATCAGTAGGTACAATCTACGGTGCAGCAACAACATGTTGTGATTTAATAGATTGTCTTTGTTATTGTAGAGTTCATTAACTGTATATCTGTAATAAAAATGTACCATGTAGGGATGCAGTGAGGTCAATGAGGTTCTACTCGGAAAGGATCCAGGGATGTCTCCTAAAATAAGGCAACTGGTGGGAAGGAAATGAAAGATATATTTGGTCCTGTAGTATGATGATAAGGTGCTTTAATAAATCATTCTTTCAGCTGATTGCCTGCAGTAAGGACCTCTTTTTGTTTTCGCCCTAGAATGGGGCAAAAAATTACAGAGGGTACTACAGTGGGGCAGATAATGAACTGTTGCTATAACTGTGTTAACTGTATAACAGTGTTTTACTACAATTGGACATCTGTATCAATATGTATAGTAGTATAGGGTGAATACAGATATACTTATTGTTTTATGTCACTATACACTTTGGTATGAAACATGCTCCTACAAGCTTGTATTCCATTGTATTTCAATAGAAGCAGAATAACCATCAAGTTACTGACCATCCCACTGTCACGTCAGCACAGCCCAATTCTATTCATCATTCAGAAATCATAAACCAGACTTTCTAGATCTAAGCTCTGTTAGAACAATTGCCCATTACGGGTGGTTTGTTGGTAATACACAGTTTCTAATCTGGGAAATCTCATGCTTACAAATCATTTTAAAATGATTGTGAAAGCCTCATTTTTTTAGCCCTTAGTTATACAATTGACTAATAACTCATATGACTGTATGGCTAATCATATAATAGGATAGGACAGTCAGTACTGGGTCCAAACGCGTTTCAGCTCGTAACGAGCCTCTCAATGGTAATAGTAAACACTATTACCATTGAGAAAGGCTCGTTACGAGCCGAAACGCGTTTGGACCCAGTACTGCCTGCCTCTACACCCCAGCCCTGCATCACTGACATCTAGCTTCATCCATGACGGGGAACACAGGGAGAAAGAAGTACGAGCATCACTTCTTCTACAAATCGCGGCATCAATCACCGCTGAAAGATAAAGAACACAGCAGGAGCTGCAGAAGATTTAAAATGACACACTGACAGTGCCGACACCAAGACATGAGGACCAGCATCACCTCACATCTCTGAAAATACCAACAGGGTTAACCCCAGCACCACCAAAAAACGACCAACCAAACGTGAGTCCCACATATTATAGAAACTTTATGCCAGGGGTATCACACCGCACAGACCTACGATGTGATACCGCATCAGGGACACTCACGCAACTCATCCCAAAAAAACTTCCAGCAACTTGATCCACCGTAGCATCATCCCCTGCACTGAGACCCAACATCAGCACAAGTTTTAGCTGACAACAGGACTCTAATTACGTACAATACTGTGCCCCTTCGGTCTCAGGATATAACAGCGCACAGTGAAACTTAACGCTGCACTATTATAAAACTCTGCCAGACCTCACGTAGACTTTTGGCTCTCGGTAGGAGTCAGACACTGTTTGAATATCATCACACATGGAAACTTGTTACTCTACCCAGCTTTAACACTTGTACCATTGGCAACATTGTTTCAAACCACACTATTTAGGTGTATCAGTACTTTGCTAACGTTACTTTTGTTGCAACCTTTACTTCAAACCTTTTAGTGGACATTCTCTGGTGCCTATTTACAGCAGCCAGTATACCTGACATCCTTGTGTGTTACAAATAAATCTGTTTTTTTAACCCACTCTGGATATTGAATCTATTTTTGCTGATTTTTATCATCCTACTACAAAACTTTTTTGCACATTACCAGCGCTGACCATCCATCCCTCACAGACATACATTTTGTATGCCTACACCCAGACTATGGAGACAGTTTACACTGATTTGCAGTAATATTGTGGTCCCCTTCTGCTAGTTCTGCCATATAACATATCTTTGCAGAGACTCCCTCCAACATAGTGCGCTGCAACTGTCATTCTGGCTCCTGCAGTATCTGACTGTTGGCAGCTATTGAATTGGATACAAGGTCTGGGACATTTATATTCACACTGCAGCCAGAAGATAGGTGAGGGTGATACCTCCTCCTTTACAGGTCATTTAAATATGGAGTCAGATCATGTCTTACCTAAAAGTGCAAGAACAGCAATATTGGTACTTTTAGGTAAGAATATGACCAATGTAAATAGACCCCGATGAGCTTTGTATTGGGAGGTCCTTGTGAGCTAATACTGTGATGTCTAAGTTTTTTTTTGTTTTTCATTTTCTAATGGCTCTCATTTAATATGAAGGTGCCAGTGTTGCCAACATAGTGTGGGTGAGCAGAGGCAGATTGGTCTTAGGTGTTACAGAGAATTTTCCCGATAGGCCAATGCCCTTTAACGGCCATCTAGCAGCCCCTCAGATATTGTCTGTATTGGGTGGTGGTGACTAGCGGTCTGATCCTAATCTACGTAGCTGTGGTGCTCACTGTATTAGGTGGTGATCACTAAATGTTCTCTAAATTGGGAAGCCACTAAGATGTTATCTGTATTGTGTAGAGGTCCTTGTAAAGGGGCCACTGGAATGCTGATGAAATGAACCTGGCTTTTTCTTGTTTGTAATTGGCTATACAAAACCCCATCCACATTAGATTTTTACATACTTTTGTGTTGGCCACATATATAGTTAATTCCCCCCCAATACAGCCAATTGCAGAATATTCCCATGACCACCCTGTCCACCTCTGTAGATGAGCAATAAAAAGGGAACACAGAGTGTTGCATAGGGGAATGTCTTTCTTAAACAGAGAGTGTTTTATTTCTTGTGTGTTTGCATGGGGCTATTGCAGAAGTTGTCACGTATTGTAGGTATTTATATACTTACTAAATTCTTGGAACTTGAATCATCCATTTCATGTTGGGTGAGTAAACCCTGTGCTTGTTGAACCAGTTGGCTAGTTTACTCCATTCATCAGGAGAACGGCCATAGATTGAAAGACGGGGTTCAGCATATTGGTACTTAGCATCCTCCAGATCTGATCCCACTTCCTAATAGGAAAAGTGAATGTAATGAGTATTATGAAGGATCGAATGCTATACAAGTTGATGGAGAATATTGCACATGACAGACCTATATATCTAAACAGTTCAACAGTCGTAGTTCTTCTGGCAGTGGGGAAAATAACATTTTTTTTACTAATGATATGATATGATCAAGAGGAACATAGAATAACATTCTTATCATGCACTGCTGTATCTAAAGCATTGCGTGTTCCCCGCTGCGATCTACTTCATTATGAATGACAGCAGTTTGAGAATTTTCTTTTTTATGAATGGGTGAGTATGCGATTTGCATTCTCACCCATTTATTTTTTTAGAACTGCTGCCGCCGGACCACCGGAGAGGTGAGTAACCCTCTCTGGAGACTAGATTTAGGCTGTGGGGGGAGAGACTCAGGGTTAGGCTGTGGGGAGGGGGGCTTAAGGTTAGGCTGCAGGGGGGGAGACTTAGGCTTAGGGTTAGGGAGTGGGGTTGCTTACCTTTTGCCTCATCGAGGCATAAGCGAGCGAATGGCCCTATCGAAAGGGTTGCTCGCAACGTGGACCTACACACATCTAAAGAGAAAATTATTATCATGTGTCATCTATTGTTCTGAAATAACTGCCTTCTACACATTGGACCTGATCCAGACACAAGTTAATTTTCTGTACACAGAGATCTGTAGGTCTGCGTGAGAAGGGAGTGAACTCACCTGACACCTTACGTGTCTTGAATCCAACCCATCTGAACACAGATCCGTGCAAAAGTGCATGCCACCTCCCACTCTCCTAACCTGCATGCCTATCCCCGCCCCCTTGTGGATCTGGAGTGACATCTTGTCGGACAGCTCTCCTAGCACATGGAACTTAGTTCTGTATGCTAGTATAGCCGTAGTATAACACCTGGCGCACGTATGTGCACTGCCAGGAAAAAACACCCGACTTCTGTAAGCAGCTTGCGGAAGTCAGGTATCGTTCCTAATGCAGAATCAGGCTCTGTGTGATCAGCTTCAAGAACATGAGCACATAGTTTCTTGATTAGATTCATCTATGTGTCCAGCAGAAATCGCACCAAGATGGTGGCATCAGATAAAATACAAATAAGGCATTTCTTATAAAATGACTATTAGTCAGGCTCAGGAAACATCACCATAGCTAGTATATAGTAAATGTTTTTTCACCCTTTATTAGACATGTGGCTTTGCGCATATTTCAAAAATACCATATTACATAAACAAAATAATAAAAATGGTTTATTTAGAAAACTGTATAAGACATTTTCAGGAGTTACTTGCATTAGACAAATCAAGTCTGTTGTTTGGTTTCCTGCACCATATTTATACTTTATAAACTAGCCACGATAATGAAATGATATTCCAATTATTCACTGTCAAGTTGGCCATATACTGGAAACATTGTATTGCCACACTGTTCAAAAAGTTATTATTAATTAATTATTAATATTGATGCCTCTTACCATAGCTCAGCATTCCTACAACTTACGTTTCCCTTTCAACAGTCCCTAAACTTGATGGTTAAAATTAATTGACTACTAATAAAAATGTACGGGTTTGTGAGTGGTTGTGTGCTATATACATTTTAGGCTGTGCTCCAATGGGGCTGGGACTAATGCTAATGTTTTCACAGAACTGCAGCTGAGTGCAAGATGGCTGCCTCACCCTACTGGGAAAAGGGCACAATATAATTAAAGAATTAGAATTAAAAAACAAGTATTATGTTGTTATTATAAATGATTATTATTGTTGTTATGATTTTTATCATCATCATTATCATCATTATGTGAAGCTTAATGAGCAATGCTGAGTTACATTTTAATTATTGCAAATAAAGTGTAATATTATTGAAAACATACATTTCTATACAACTTGGTCAATATCATGAATTATAGACGTTTACCTTAATAATAGTAGCAAAATATTCCCCTTCAATTGCGTTTTCAGTTTTCATGTAAAGGTCTCGCAATTCACTGGCACCAACAGGGTTGTACTTGGCATTAAACTTGTCAAAGCGTTGGAAGGTTTGTCTTCCCTGTGGAAAATGTATGTGTATATTATCAAGTTCTGTGGTAACTTGTCTCCTATACAGTCGTAATGGGCAAGCCTTACATGTAACAGACCATAATCAGACAACATTCAAGTAACAATCTACCAAGCTTCTATATACCAGACCTAGATATTATGGAATATTTATTGTATTTATTCTTAGTACTACCATGTGCTACATATGCTTCAATATGCACTAAAGCTGCAAAATTCACTTGTGATAAATGGTCAGAGGCTGGTACATATTATTATTTATTATTAAACGTTTATTTATAAGGCACCACACCATATTCACAGCGCCGTACAAAGGCAATAGTTACATATACAACACAATTGAGAGAAAGGGTACAAATTCATATAAAAAAGGAATACAATACAAGTGCAATGTAAAAATAAAATACAGTACAAAAGCAGAAGAACAATATGTATGGAAAATAAAGATGCAGGATATGATTGTAGGAGCAGATGAATAAGGAGAGAGATTGAGAGTGGAGAGAAAATGAGGGAATTAATGAGCACAAGCTAGAGGGTTGATGACAGGTAGGTTTTTTATTCATTGTGATCTTTCCAGACCAGTACTATTTTTTGACATTCAAAATGTCATTTACATACTATTTCTTTGTGTGTGCATCTGACTCGTACACAAATTATAAAATGTCTCAGGGTCTTATATAGAACATAATATAACATTTTCTAATTAGGACACTAAAAACAATGGGCCGGATCCAGAACTACGTCCGTCTTCCACAGACGGCCGTAATTCAATGAACAATAGCTACTGCGCATGCGTAGTAGCTATTGTAAGTAATCTGCGTATCGTTTCGATACGTAGATTGCATATATGAGGTCTTTTAGTTCTGGATCTACCTCAATGTATGTAATGTGTAACAACATTACTCTTTATTGAATAAAATAAAGCATGGTGTAGCTGTAACGGCCTGCAAAAAGTTTTAATCCCAGCATTATGCCCAAAAATATGTAAGTTTACATTTATTTGCAGAGGTTCATAAGAGCTTATGTCAGTCACAGTAAAACTTGACACAAATATATAGGTATATTATTTTTAATGTTTTTGTTTTAATCAAACAGTGGCAATCCTATCTAGTAAAGGCAGCCTAGTGCATCTATTATATGTGCACATGTGCTTGCATCTGAGTTGGGCAGGAGTAAGTCCATGTCCATGTGTCCTTTTCACTGCACCTTACCTTTGCTGATTACATGATCTTCTTTTAGTTCCCTAGACTTCCAGGTTTCCAGTCTCTGCTGCAGTCATTATCCCACAAGTGTGACTCATTCCCTTGCTGGAGCTCACTCATCAGCTGCCCTATTTCAAACCCTCACTGACATCACTTCCTTGTCAGAGCAACAGAAATCCTTGCCTGGCGATATTGTGTCCTCGAGTCCTCTGGTTGCCTGGTTCATGGCCCTGTCTCCAGTTCTTGGTCCCAGTTATCTGGTCCGTGTATTTTTGAGTATCTGGTTCTTGCCTGTGTCTACTGTGTGTGCACTAACAGTGTTCAGCTGTTCTCTTAAGTATTCAGTCCAGGCAGTCTCTCCTATGCTACCTATCTGCACTACTCCTGCAATCCTTGCAATTCCACCATCTCAGCATCCATGCGCTTGTCCAGAGAGCCACGACCTGTTGCTAGCCTGCAGCCAAGACCATCCCCACCATCAGGGGCTCTGGTGAATGGACTGGCCCTGAGTCCGATGCATGACAGTGTCAAACTGCATATTTATTAACTAAATATTGCACATAAATTCTGTAAATACAACTCAACATCATGATCCTACTTTTGGTTGGTTGCGTCTTCTTTTGGGGCATGCACAGTGCAAAATTCACAAAATACACGCACAAAAACCTCAGGGCCCTTTGTACAGAATTAGAAAACTGGGGTCATTCAGGGGTTCCAGACCTTTACAGAGGTCCTTGAGGGTTTCTTTATTACAGAAGTTAAATACATTTTGTGCATGTGCCACCATGAACTGGATCTAGAACTACAAGTGAAATCTGTATGTTCACAGCCAATGTGGTTATTAGCGTATGTAATTTGCTGTTCTCCATTCCACACACATTAATATAAACACTACATGTGAACGAAAGTTCTGTGTCTTAGACCTTACCGTAAGTATTCTGCATGTAATCCTGTGTGGAATATTGGATCTATGTAAGGGCTTAGCCAAACCCTTACCGTACAATTAGCATGTCTACGTGCATCCACCATGCTTATCTCATACGCATGGAGAGTGGGCCTGACTAGCAAGCGGATAGCGATGACTGCATTCCGATGCAGAATTCATTGTACTGTGCATTACGCACTGCATAGCGTATGTAAGTCATCTGTATGTACGTGTGTAAGTCAGCCCCATGTGTTTATAATAATTAGGACAAAGTGTATAAAGATAAAGATATATTCCAGCTAGCAGATGAACTGAGATTTCTATGTGTCAATACTTACAGCATGAACATCTAGAGAATCTACTGTCAGGTCATAAGGGTGAAGTTTCAGCTTCTCAAACACTTCTTTTAAAGTCATCTGTTTGCCCTTGGAGTTGTAAACCACTCTTTCTGAATCCACCCTGTATGACTTCTTGATGAAGCGGAGAAGGTGCTTCTGGTTCATGCAGGCAGCAGCATGTATATGAGTATCCACCTTTATAAAGACATATGGCTTGATGTTAGCATTCAGTCAGTAATTAAAATAAATTTGTTTAAATCAGTGTTCAAAATATTTATAGTTCAAAACTAAACTTCTCTTAATAAGTGCGATATAATGAACACTAAAATTATATATAGAAAGCAGTTCCTGGTGTCAACAAAAACTGATTTGTTTCCTCTACTGAGCCTTTATCATCTCCTAGTGGATGTTTTGTAATAATACAGTTGAGGCCATGTTAAATGAATACCAAGGCTAAGAATATGATCAAATAGGTATAGATATGTGCTAAATACAAAGGCTAGAAAAAGAAACTACAAAACTAGAATTATCATCAATATAAAGGCAAGCAATAAGGTAACAGTAAGCTAGAAATGTAAGCAATACAAAGGCCATGGATATTTTTAATAGAAGATTATTAAAAAATTACTGACTACTTAGGTTAGGATTACAATCAACACTATGGGCTAGATTTATTAAACATCTCAAAATGAAAAATGGAGATGTTGCCCATAACAATCAGATTATAGATCTCACTTTCCTATTACATACTAGAGAATGTCAGCTACAATCTAATTTGATCTCAATTTTTCCTTTTAAGAAGTTTAGTAAATCAAGCTCTATGAAAAGGGATATGCTTGTGCTAAGGTGATGTTTAAATCCTAAGGTTGCAAAATGGATAATATTAAGCAGCGTTGCAGACTTTTCAAATCTTCCCTTCGGGAGATCCCAGAGGGAAGACATAGAAGCCGGTACAGTGGTGGTTCTTGATGGTCCGATTTATGCAAATCATATCATTAAGCCCCACCCCCTTTCCAGCACTACTTTAATGCATAGTGTTCCAGGGGATGGACAGGGTTTGATGACAAAAATTGCATCATCAAGTCCCGCCCATCCCTAGTAACACTAGGGATTACTATTATGCCCTCCTGCCTCTCATGCAGGATATTTGCCAGCTCTCCCAGGATACTGGAAGAACTGCCCAAAGAGTTGGCAACCCTGATATTAAGACAACAGCAGGATTATAGCATGGAATGGAATGTGCTTAACATCAGAATGTGAAAAGCTGCTTCGATGGGTTTTTTTTTAATTTGTCTATTGTGTATTCAAGTTTAAGCATTACTGATCGTGAATGCAAAAGCTATATTCTGAATCAGAAACCACTTTTTCCATTTCAGTGAACACTACACAAATTTACCTTTCTGCAGTTATAAAAATCTCTGTGTGGATTATTCTTTAGCTCTTTTAGTTCTTCCATCTCATTTAACATTTCATGAACCTTGTATTTAGATGACAGAAATTTAAGACGTCGATGGGCATATGTCTTACTGTAAAAAAAACAAAAACAAATAAAAACAGTTGGAGAAAATGGAACAGAGATTTGTGATAAATGGAACATTCTCTAATTGGTCAAAAGTTTTAAGTGATATATCTCAAGGGGTGTGGGGCTCCTGTCCGAATGGCTGATTTTCGAATCAGCCGTTTCTTCCCAGCCAATTGCGAACTGACTGGGATTTTGATTGCATATGCCTTGATGAGGCATAGCAATCGATCCACAGAGCACCGAAAGCTCTGTGCTCCGAAATGATAAGTAAAAATAGTCCCCACTCCTTTCCCTAATTCAAATCCTAACCCTCTCCTCTCACTACCCTAACCCTCCTTTCCTGGCAGCCTGACCCTAACCCTCCCTTACTTGCAGCCTGACCCTAACCTACCATCTCCCGCAGCCTGACCCTAACTCTCCCTCCCCCGCAGTCTGACCCTAACCCTCCCTCCCCTGCAGCCTGACCCTAACCCTCCCTCCCCTACATTCTGACGCTAACCCTCCCTAACCTGCACAGATAGTTTACTCACCT
>WWET01001693.1:88701-120111 GCA_011038615.1 Limnodynastes dumerilii
AGAGACAGACACAGAGTAAAATAACAGTTTTTCCCAATACTTACCCAACTACATAAGAGAGCAAGGTAATCTAATGCAGCCCTGGCTGTTGTCTTCATTACTGTCCAGTTTTTTCATTCTGTATTGATGGATTTCACGAACCAGCGTATAAAAAGCATCTTCAACACCCTAAACAAAAATAAAATCAATTTTAAATACAATTTCTTTAAAAGGGAAATATAGCAAACCTTGAGTCAATGCACAAACTTCCGAATCTATTTTCTGTATTGGGAAATAATATTCACATTGGACAGAGGGGAATTTCAGCGCACATGCAGAGAGCATTGTTGGGCCATTCTGACCGTCCAATGCCACACTGATATGCTGGACACACACTTACGTTTTCCTCTCAAATCCATCAGATACCCGGGAAAAGCGTAAAGATGTACACATTGCATGATAATTAGCTGAGCTCCTAACTACGCTGTGGCATTTTAAAAGGATGTCATTCATACAAACCAGCCCATACTATTTACGCACAAGTGCATTCGTAGTCCGTTTTATCGGCACGCTGACAAATTGACTCCGCATTCAGTTATAGGACCTAATTGTACATTGTGTACCACAGTTTTCTAACGCGCAGAGGCAATATATCAAATATTGTCATTCATTCTTATTGTTGGAATACCTGCCTGTACACAAAAAGTCCACTAACATGCAGATTGTAAACAAACAAATGATATCTAGGAAGTTTGAAGGCTCTTAAACACAACCAAAACACACAACTAGTGTACAAGCCCTTAAGTTTCTGTATTTCTGCTCTTATCACGCTCTAAAGAGATATACAATGACACAACTTCATGGGACAGTGAGACAGTAAGGCGGCACATTTGTTAGCACTGTTAAGCTGGGTACACACTTGTCGGATCCAACTCCAGACGAGAATGTTTATACAATCATACATCAGACCAAGTTCACAGATACAACACCCAATCCATTATACACATTATTTCCAATTTGACAGCAGATTCCTGACCTGCGTCTGCTGAAACCACCTGCCGAATGATACGGTCACTGTACACTTTCGATTTTCACCAAACCTGTCACACACTATGTCATAATTCGGACAAGAATGACATTAAGCAGAAGCGGGACTGTACACCCTTGTAAACTGGCTGGGTGATTGGGTGTAATTTGCAGAATTTTTAAGCAAATTTTAAAATCATATGATATGAACCAGGCGTTCAGGATTGAATGTCATGACTGGTCATTTGAGTGTACACACTTATCCAACGCCGGGCCAACAAGACGATTGGAGATCGTCTTGGACATAATTGGAAAAGAGTGTACCCAGCTTTAAGCTATTTCTGACAAAAGGTCTTAACTATGTACAGTAAGTCCTCCATTGTGCTTCTTTCCACAGCCCAAAAACAAAGATAGACCAATTATATTTTACATATATACATTTCTATAAATGCATTTGTTTATGAAAACCAGCTGTCTTTGTGGGTATACATTTTGCAGCGGAGGTTTATGGGAACACTTTCAAACAGATCCACAGGGAAATAGTGTAGTGTGTTGTGTGTACGGGTGCATCGTGATACAGGTCTAGGATTAAAATAGTTAGCGCAATCTTTTCAAGATGTCGGATTGTTAAAAAAAAAAAAAAAACTCCAGTGTCTAACCAGCCTAAAACAGGTTACTTGCAGTGTAGTAAAATAAAAAGGTAAGTATGGCATTTATTTTCTTCTTTACAAACAGACCCAAACATGTGCCAACATCATTTCACCAACCAAACAGTAGCTGAAGGCTCAATTCATACCTGTCTTGTTTTAGCAGATGTCTCAATGAAAGGGATTCCATAACTCCTAGCCAGTTCCTGTGCCTGCTTGGTGTCCACAGTCCTCGTTGGCAGATCACATTTGTTACCAACAAGTACCATAGGTACATCATCAGAGTCTTTTACTCTTTTGATCTGCTCCCTACAAAAGAATAGTAATTGTATTAATACAGCAATGCAATAAAAGCTGTGGGCACATTTTATAAGCATCAATCCCATCATCATAGCAGTAAGTTTGTGTGATGCTGAAACCACTGTCAAAACATTTGCTAATTATAAGATCACACCATAGTGAACTATGTACTAGAAGTGAATGGAAGTCAGCTCCATTACAAGTAACAGGATATTTCTCTGCTATCACAGTGGGTCTGACACACGCTTGGTGTGAAGTGCATATTTTATTTTGCCCCCCACAAGAGAAACACAAATATAATGTCAGTGACTTTGGGAAGTAAAATAGGCTTTAAAATAAAGTCAATGAAGACTTCTACTAAAATGATGGTACAACTGTTTTATTAGAGATTCAGCTTTGGGATTGCTGAACTGAAGTTTAAGCTTTCTCAACTGATAGAACCGGAACAAACCAGAACTCGCTTTCTGAGGCACATCTAAAAGCCAGATTTCCAGAACAACACTGTTAAAGAACTATTTGAAGCATTGTGCTGTCCCTAAACAGGTACTCACACGCAGACACATGCATAAAATTCCATTGAAAATGGTCTGGATGTGAAGAGACAAATCCTCTTTATCCTATTTATCTGTATGTTTTGACATCTTTTGTTTTATCCATTTTATACGTAATGTTTAACCTCTAATTACATAACATTGCTCTCAGTCTAAATCCCCTGTTGTCTGATGTTTTATGAAAGGTAAATGTATCTGCCTTTCCTTGGAGAGTATGCTGGTAATGTAAGCAGTATACAAAGATGGACTTCTCACCACACGCAAATTTCTACTGTTTACACAATGAAATTCTGTACCATGCTATGCAGAGCAAGCTTTTGCACTATTACCTGTATGAATTGATATCAGCAAATGATTTGCTGTTGTTGATTGCAAATACACAAAGGAAGCCTTCCCCAGTCCGCATATACTGGTCCCGCATGGCACTGTACTCCTCTTGCCCTGCAGTATCTAAGATATCTAGTAAGCAGGTCTCACCATCAATCACCACCTGCTTCCTGTAGGAGTCCTAGTTAATAACACAAAACAAGTTATCAGTTCAGGAGTAATTAATAAAGTGTGTGTTAAACCACTGCATATCTTAAAGAAAGACTAAAGTGAGATGAACTTGAATATAATTCATACCTCTATCGTAGGGTCATATTCATCTACAAAATGGTTCTGTATGAGTTGTATTGTTAAGGCACTTTTTCCAACACCTCCAGCTCCCACCACCACCAGCTTGTATTCAGTCATTTCTGTAGTGTCTCACTAGAAAGAAACAAGCATTTATTATCAGGAAGAAAGATAGATTTTGGATAGTTTGAAACAGTTTTCATGTTTTAGATGCGGAAAAGTTGTGTTACATATGGTTAACAAGGAGTAAAAAATTCAACAAAAAACTTGTTTAATGGTGTTAAGTGTTTTTGAAGTCATGGCGTAATACAGACAAAATTATTTAAAAATGAAATGAAATTGAAAAAAGTATACAGATATCACTTTGCCAGGCTGGTGTTGAAAGTGTGTAACTGGAGTATTATGCCACTATGTTTACCTGTTTGGCAGGTTAACTACTAGCAGTAATATGGAAGAAAAAAAAATACAGCAACAGAAAGTTATACTAGCTATTGGTTTACATACTTTTCTGTAATCAGCTGTTTAAATATAAACATTTGAATGTTCTGACACCCCTGCCTCTGCCCTATATAACACTGTGATTTTATGTTACCTCAAGATAAGTTTTATTAGCCAGTATACAATGTAAACCCTGCCTTTCATGCACCTGTTTGCATTTACCTATAAATTGATTGAGCAACTTCCATTTTGTGTCTACAATTTATATCAACCGGCTTGTAATTTATTATTCATAGGTGATAGAACGTCACACATAACTACCCAAACGAATGGTAACTACTCCTGGGACTAGATTCACTAAACTGCGGAAAACGAAAAGAGATGTTGCCCACAGCAACCAATCAGATTCCAGCTCACATTCTCTAGTATGTAACAGAATATGAGAACTTGAATCTGATTGGTTGCTACAGGCAACATCTCCACTTTTCTTTTTCTGCAGCTTAGTAAATCCAGCCCAAAGACTCAAAAATTTATATAAAGAATAATCAAGGCCAGAAGTGTGTAAGTGTATCTGAAAATGATGGTGGTTTGTAAACATAGATCTAAATCATTAATATGTTCCTATAGTTTTTTTCTAGATATACCAAGCTATCCCTACTAGGTAGTGATAAAGCGCTAGCTTGCGACCTTGGCTCTGAGAACTTTCCTCCTATCTTTTCTTTGTGTTTGTGTATAAAGTAATAGACCATTTGTATCTAAACAAGCATCAAGTAGGAGCTACACAAATCAGACCATATAGTCTATATGTGTGTAAACATGTATAACGGTTTGCTTTTGAAAAAACAAACACAGTGTACTTAGTTGTAAAAGTATTAATGCATTTATTTAGAAAAAGACAAAGATAAAAGAACAAAAAAAGTGCCACCATTTGCCTCTGTCACTTGTCTGTTTACAAAAAAACACAATAGTAGTCAAGGAGAAACTATGACAACTTGTAAAATGTAACCACAGAAAAGATGAATAAGGTGGTTGCAGGCTTCCCTTTCCGTTTCACATGCACATGAACTTCTCAAGTGCTACGTAAACAGACATTCCTGGAGCTGTCCAGGGGACAAACTTCTCTACTGCCATCCTGATTCACATGACACACACTATGCAGCATGGGAAAGGCACATGAGGAAGGAAGAGGCAGAGCCTTAAGGGATGCATACAGACACATTCTAGTTGGAGAAGGGAGGGAGACAGCTTAACAGAGAGACAGAGGGGGAGAGAGAATGCAGTTGCTGATCGGCAATGATACAACCGAGAGTTTAATTTCGGCTGTCTCATAACCGACAGCATTTTCATGAAAAAAAAAACTTCATTCTGGAATGAGTATCATGTGGAATGGTATTATTTCAGCAAGGTACTCATTCTGGTTAGGGTTAGACTCCGGAAAGGGGAGGGTTAAGGTTAAGCTGCGGCACAGGGAACATTAGGGTTAACCTGTGAAACAGGAAGGGTTAGGCTCCAGAGAGGGGAGGGTTAAGGTTAAACTGCAGGACAAGGATGATAAAGATTAGGCTGACAGAAGGAGAGGGTTAGAGTAAGGGTCAGGGGAAAATACTACCTGTCAAAGCTGGACCAGTCGCAGTGTCCACGCTGACACCATACACTCTCTAGTGCTGCGGCTGCATTGTTGCTTTGCAGTGAACTTCACCCAGATACAGCCCTAAACAAGTATGTTTATATTCTAAGTACAGCCAGTCAGCTGGCTAACCTTATATCTCAGTTCTAATTCAAATAATTATTTTCCATGAGCAGAAATAGTTTTTTCTGATGACCAGAATTTTTTTTTTTTTTTACTAATGGTCAATGACTGCTTAAGTTGTGGTAACATACTGTATTAGTTTGTAGGTGTATTATAAAATATTTTACATCTTGTTTCACTGCACTAAGAAAATATCCAGTTTGTTAAGTCCCATAGCTAAAGCAGGTTAAACAAATTCATTTTAATGCAGTAAACTTCACCTATATGTGAAATATATACCAAATAAGCATTAAAAAAAAAGTTTGCTCCAGTAATATCATCAACTACTTCTAAACAAACAGTTGACAGATTATGTATTTATATTATACCAATCTCCGGACCGCACTGGCTCTTCTCCTGACTAATTTAGGAACAGATTACAATTAGATTTATACCTAAAGTGAAAGGTTTTGAGGTACCAACAAGACTACAATTCCCAGAGTACCTTGGTAGGGGGAATATTTGTTATATATTATACATTGTTTGCCAGGATCAAGAGATCACTTGCCAGGAAGGACTACAGTGAGTTGGTAGAGGACTGACACCAGCCCCTTACCTTTTCACATGCTGCAATTCCCCTCCCCCTTTTTAATGGGACATTTAAAAATTATATTTTCAAACTACAAACAGCTGAAAGCTCATTGTCTCCATTTAAAAAATATTAGTAATTAGAAAGTTTTACTAATGAATGGGCAAGTATGTCGAATTTATTTTAGGCCATACTTACCCATTCATTATTTCTGAAACAGTCGCCGACGATCAGATAGGTAAGTGTACCAGGGCAGTCTATGAAAATCTTATGGTTAGGCTAAGGGGAAGGGAGTCTTAGGGTCAGGCTGCACGGAGGAGAGGGTTAGATAAACACTTATCATTCGCTGCTGTGACTTCATCCTGGGGATGATCGATTGCTTCTCCTCGTTGAGGCAGGAACAAACGATTTGAGAGCCAGTTCGAAACAGACTGGTATAAAAACGTCCCTTTTGAAAAAGGACTGCTTTAACCACAGAAACACACCCCTTTATAATTTCTCCCTCCACTTTCTCAGTGACAAATGTGTCCCACTCTCCTGTGCCTTGCAAAACGATGCTATCCTCTTCTTATCCTGCATTATCACTACTGACACACCGTTTATACATGATATCCAATCATCTGTCTATCTCTGTTCTACTTAACAAAAATATATTTTGTACAAACTTTAAACATAGCTCAGTCATACCCCTAAAGCATAGTTTATTATGGGAACTGTATGAAACAAACATGGTGCAGGAAATGAAATGCACACTGCAGATTTTCAGTGTAGCCCATTTTTAAACCAATGCTCTCTCGATAAGTGGGTGACACATAATGGATTTAGGAATACAATTTAGTGCAGAAAATAAACTTGCTGGTAAAAGTTTATGGCACAAATGTTTGCAATAAAGGAGCACTGGACCTGCACTGCAATTCGTGCAGCTGGTCTTAAATTTCTGACTTGGCAAATGTCCAAACATCCAAATTTTTTTGTGGCATGCAGCACACAACATTAAGCACTAGACCAGCCCTATTGCAAAGCACACCCTCTGAGTGATCCCCAACATGCCATAACACCGGTAATGCTCTATCAGAAGTTTAAGGAACCAATATATATATATTTTTTTATAATTACAAATTGTTATGAATAGCAAAGAAATGTAAATTATAACAAAAATAAATATAGATAAAAATTATATATAACTGATAGAATATTATAATTTAGAAGTTTATTACAGCATTAGTGGATGTGACCAGTTATAGTGACACAAACCATTGCTTTTTTTTCTAATTTCTCAACTACTGAATAACTGCTGACCCTGACATTTTTTGTCAATATATCATAAAAAGTGATTGATAAACATACTGAAGTAATATATTGTTTTTAAAACGCACAGTAATTCTCTATAATATTATATGCTCGTCCATAGACATACAACCGCAAATAATCACAATTAAATGAAGAAAACAAACAAAAAAACAAACAAAACAAAAACCCATGTATAGTAAAATGATTAGAAATTCCACAAAGAACATATCTTCAATCTGGAATAATAGATCCAAATGCTACTACAAATCCCAAAATGGTATATTTAAAATGCTGAAACAAAATAAGATTTTAAAAAGCCCAGCTTTTTACAGGTTATTTCATAGAAATTGGTCTAAATAGGAAACTCTGAATAAGAAATTTCCCAGATTGTCTCAGTTCTATAGGACCAAAGAACAATGTGCAATCCATCATTCTATTGTACAGATGCCACTAAATGGTCACACCCATGTGATATTTCCTCAAGTATATTTCCAATTGTACGTAGTAGTAGTAGTAGTAGTAGTAGATAGCCCAATAGGCCATAGCTTAATAGGAAAATGGTAACATACATGAAGTTATTTTACAGCTATAAAGAAAGAGAACCTAGAGCTCACAAATATAGCACTTGTAGTAAATTCATGGTGTGCCAAAATAGAGCCAGTACAAATTGTGCGAAGTAAAACATTTTATATAAACAATTAAAATCATCACATAGATAAGCTAAAAAACAATCTGTCATATAGTCACCAGACAGTTAATACACAATAACAGATTTCTAAACCAATCACATTGGCCCAGATAGAGATCTCCAAAAACAACACATTCACACATCCATGCTAGCAAATGGCAAAACACCCCTCACATGGAGTCCTGACTCAGGGACCCTGCCTTAAAACGGGTGTGGGACGCTCTTTTCTGAAAGGTCTGTGTTCTCCGAGACAATTGCAAACTAGCTGGGAAATCAAATGCTTCTGACTCGTCAAGGAGAAGGAATCGATCCACCAAAGAAAGATGGAGCGGAGAATGGCGAGTATTAATGTAATGCCAACCCTTATTCTAACCCTGCCCTTCCATTACCATTCATTGCACGCAGCCTACCCCTCAGATTCCCTTTCTTATAGCCTCCTCCTAAGAATCCATTCTCTCCTGCCTGCAGCCCGACCCCAAGGCTCTCCTGCCTGCAGCCCGACCCCAAGGCTCTCCTGCCTGCATCGGCAGACTTATGCATTCATTAATAACGTTTTCAAATTAGCACTATTCTTGAAGTAGAGACAGATGAAAATTAGCTTTTAATTCGAGAAACAGCATTTTCCCCCTTAAAACTGTGACAATTTTAAACTGGCTATGTTTGTGATCGCAAACCGGCCCGCTGACAGAACAAACAGAAAGAAACGTGAACATCGGATTGCAAAGGGATTGTGGTACTGGGATCATGCTAAATATAACCAATGTGGGCATTTGGAGTGCTCCAATGCACCCTTGCACTTCATACAATATCACCCATTTTATGAAAACATCCCCTGTCAATATCTCCCAGTACAATCATTGTGATCAATGCTACAGAAAAATCAGGTAAGAGTACCAAAATGTAGCAATCACTCAGATTGTAAAACTGTAAAAGACAGTCAACTGTAGTGCTGGCATAATAGTCTCAAATTTGTCACATATGTATTTACTACTTAACTGGTATCATAAAACTTAAACTATGTGGATGTGTGAGCCATGAGATGTTGAAGAAACACAACAAGTCTTAAACAGGTAAGGCAACCGAAAACAGTTATACATACAACAGGATTTGACATATTCACAATAACCATTCTTGATTTCCTTTCCTTAAGGTAACAAAGGATAACCCCAAAAAAACCTCTAAATTTACCTGAAATATATACAAGCAACATTGCATTCAAAAAATAGTGCCAAGCCAAATATGCAAGTTCTTAACTCTCCCAGCTCACATGAATATTTTACATAACACAAATGTACAAAATATAACTTTTTATACAAATGTGAAAAGGCTCCAATTTTTCCTAGTAGATACCATGACAAATGTTCTACCGCTACACACATTTTTAGTTGCTCATGCAGCCACAAAAAGGAGGTAGCCTAAAACCTAGTATGTAGTTGTAATTTTATTTGACATTGCAAGATAAGAGCTGGTAATTCTGCTGCAAAGGAAACCGATTATGAATTAGATAACAATTATAATTAATGTCTGCAATTTATGCCAGATGATATAACAATAGCAGGAGAATAAAAACAATCCCTATAAACAAAAACACTGCACAGCAATCAATAGCAATTATTACTTAGTAAAGTCAAGCAATTAATATGTTATTTGAATTGATTATTTAGTACCAACTGTTGTGTTTCAGTCTTTATTTAATTACTACCAAAAGAAAAATACAAAGGAGATTTTTACACCACTCAAAGGGTGTGCAAAAGTTTTCAGCGCTCTAATTGAGAAAAAGATAGCTCAGATCCAATGTATATAAATAAATAAAATACCTCTATAAATCACTGCAGCTGCTTAAATTAAAAATTATAGTGCTTCCGTTATTTACACTACCAAAAGTGTAAAACTAAACAAGACTTAAGCTGTCCATACACTGGGTTGATCGCGACAGGGGGAGTCCCGATAAATGGGACGATTTCCCGCCAGGGAAATGTGCCGTTATCAGAACCATACACCACTCCTACTAGGACCGTTAATCCTAGCAGAAAAGGGAGGCACTTAAAGAATAGGGAGCTATTCAGTAAACTGATTGGCTCCCTTAAATTAATTGGCACTAATGCCCGATTTAAATCAAACTTGCTGAAAGACCAAATAATCGTACAAGAGCATTTCTGGTGCGTTTATCTGACGTTTTAAAACTTGATCTTGTCCACTAACTAGAGCGATTATTTGCCTGATCACTCGATAATTGGATGATCAAGCAGATAATCGCCCCAGTGTATGGCCAGCTTTTATATATGAAAACCATTAAGCATCAGTGAGGTCAGGCAATGTACATAATGCCACCACCAGTCTTATCTAGATAATCAAAAGATTGTGATTAGCCACAGAGGTTGTTTCCAGACAATATATCAGGACATAAGGTCAACTGCACAGTAGTAGTATTAACTATGACTAGCACTGATTAAGGTTTTTTCAAGGAGAATTAAGAATAACACTGTATGATAATTATGACTGCAGATTCTCTCATTGGGCTTCTAGTATTCAGCAAGCCACATCCATAAGGAGTACCACTCCTTCCCAGCCTCTAAAATTAAAATGCCTACAAAATACTATACTGCGAAAAACAAAAACGTAGAAAACTGCATTTAATGTAAAGTTTGCTCATTAGGCATGTTTGAGAAAAAACAAATCAATAGATAGTAATATAAAAAATGCCTAATTAACTTGAAATCATTCGTTAGAATATTTTAATAATGCTTTTTATTGCATCAGATGCTTATATCGACTTATCCGGGTTTAATTACTTTAAGAACTTTTTGCCATCTTCGTATTTAGAATGAGGAAACAAGTGAAAATGTCACTTATGAAACATAGAAATGAATGAATAAAAGTAATAAGGAGGCCGAAGTAACTATGTGACCTAGTGCTGGGAGCACTGGTGACAGAGAGAGGAGTGGTGGCTGCTGCCTGGGGTATGGATGGGACATGCACAGGATTTGCTCAGACACGTGTAACGGTTAGGCAACTTCTCAGAGGTACCGCTGTGAAAGCACTTACCATCCACTGCGACTGTGACTGCGCCTCTCCTCCCGTTCCATGCACCGGATTCTCTGACCCTGCGCTGCCCACCTTCCTCCGCTCCCCTTCAGGAGCTTCCACTTTGTCCGGGCGCACCCAGCACCCTCCCTCCAAGCAGCCGCTTCCGCTTCCGCATCCAACGCTCCAACCCTCGCGAGATCTCACGCCCTCCATTGTGCGCTACAAGCCTCGTCCTGGCTACAGCTCTGTGTACATTCTAGGAAAGCAAAAGACATACTTTGGAAACGCGGATGCTGTGTGACAATGCTTTTAGATACAGCTTTATAACACGAGGCAAGTGAGGAGAGTGTCAATGACGTTACACAATTTTGCAGCCAGATGGTGCACCTACTAGTAACTATTCCAGAAGGTGCAACCTCTGGCTGCAAAATTGCGTAATGCAACAGCCTAAAGAAGTGGTTATATACCATAAGTAGCCATCTCTTGTTGTAACAGGCAAACTTTGGGCATGTCAAAGAGGTAGGTTTTGCTTAGCTTGATGCTTGTTTTAACCCAATGTTGTGTTTATGTTGATATTCGTAATTGAAGCCTGCCATCAATAAAGACTCATGCATAATGGACATTTATTTTATTAACAGGTTTGTATATAGGGCCATCAGATTATGTAGCGCCTTACAGAGAATGTTTCACAATAACATCAGTCCCTGCCTGTCAGGATACAAGCGAATATCAGGGGTATTAATATTGTTTGGCCTGGATCTGGTAATTCATGGAAATACCTTGAAGGTAGTGGGGCAGAACAAGCTAGGGCTCTGGTTAGTTTATGACCCTATCCTAAAAGCAGGGGTCCTCAAACTTTTTAAACAGGGGGCCAGTTCACTGTCACTCAGACCGTTGGAGGGCCGGACTATAGTAAAAACAAAAACAATGAACAAATTCCTATGCACACTGCATATATCTTATTTTAAAGTGAAGAAACAAAACAGGAACAAATACAATATTTAAAATGAAGTAAAATTCATTACTCTCTTCTGTGCCCCTTTGTGTCCATATATATCTGTTCTGTGCCCCTTTGTGTCCATATATATCTGTTCTGTGCCCCTTTGTGTCCATATATATCTGTTCTGTGCCCCTTTGTGTCCATATATATCTGTTCTGTGCCCCTTTGTGTCCATATATATCTGTTCTGTGCCCCTTTGTGTCCATATATATCTGTTCTGTGCCCCTTTGTGTCCATATATATCTGTTCTGTGCCCCTTTGTGTCCATATATATCTGTTCTGTGCCCCTTTGTGTCCATATATATCTGTTCTGTGCCCCTTTGTGTCCATATATATCTGTTCTGTGCCCCTTTGTGTCCATATATATCTGTTCTGTGCCCCTTTGTGTCCATATATATCTGTTCTGTGCCCCTTTGTGTCCATATATATCTGTTCTGTGCCCCTTTGTGTCCATATATATCTGTTCTGTGCCCCTTTGTGTCCATATATATCTGTTCTGTGCCCCTTTGTGTCCATATATATCTGTTCTGTGCCCCTTTGTGTCCATATATATCTGTTCTGTGCCCCTTTGTGTCCATATATATCTGTTCTGTGCCCCTTTGTGTCCATATATATCTGTTCTGTGCCCCTTTGTGTCCATATATATCTGTTCTGTGCCCCTTTGTGTCCATATATATCTGTTCTGTGCCCCTTTGTGTCCATATATATCTGTTCTGTGCCCCTTTGTGTCCATATATATCTGTTCTGTGCCCCTTTGTGTCCATATATATCTGTTCTGTGCCCCTTTGTGTCCATATATATCTGTTCTGTGCCCCTTTGTGTCCATATATATCTGTTCTGTGCCCCTTTGTGTCCATATATATCTGTTCTGTGCCCCTTTGTGTCCATATATATCTGTTCTGTGCCCCTTTGTGTCCATATATATCTGTTCTGTGCCCCTTTGTGTCCATATATATCTGTTCTGTGCCCCTTTGTGTCCATATATATCTGTTCTGTGCCCCTTTGTGTCCATATATATCTGTTCTGTGCCCCTTTGTGTCCATATATATCTGTTCTGTGCCCCTTTGTGTCCATATATATCTGTTCTGTGCCCCTTTGTGTCCATATATATCTGTTCTGTGCCCCTTTGTGTCCATATATATCTGTTCTGTGCCCCTTTGTGTCCATATATATCTGTTCTGTGCCCCTTTGTGTCCATATATATCTGTTCTGTGCCCCTTTGTGTCCATATATATCTGTTCTGTGCCCCTTTGTGTCCATATATATCTGTTCTGTGCCCCTTTGTGTCCATATATATCTGTTCTGTGCCCCTTTGTGTCCATATATATCTTTGATGATAATTCTGGTAAAGCATAACTGTGTTTGATTTGGGTAAAGAAGAACCAAAGGCCTCCTGTGAATAGCCTTGCTGGTGGCAGTTCATTGGTAATAAGTCATAGTTGGGGTGGGAGAAGGGGCATTAGTCATTGTAGAACAGACCAGGTGGCTGTTGTGATTAACCCCTTGAGCCCCAGCTAAGTCACAAAAGCCTCAGATGAGGTCAGTGTTGTGACACTGCCCCATTGGAGCTACATTCTAAATATACACACACACACACACACACACACACACACACACACACACACGTTTTTTGGATTGGGGGAGGTAACCCACGCAGACACCGGAGAACATACAAACTCCACACATTTTTATGCAGCTGTAGTTCTTTGAGTGCAGTGGCATCACATTACCCATTGAGGAAGCTGCAGTTTGCAACGGAACTGTGAGAAATATTACTGTGTGTTAAACTAAAGAACTTGAACTTCTCAACATATTGTCAGGCAATATAAAGTGGAAACATGATATTTTTATATCTTATTATAGATTTGTTGAATTTTATTTCTGTTGTTGGGGGTACTTGTGGTTATTTTAAAGTGTCCTAAAGTTGCTGCTCTGCAATGGTTTACCACTGGGTTCCAGAGCCTATTACACTGCATGAAATCATAACACTATGTAACAAACTTTTTTTTGCTTGTCCTTGGTGTTTGAAGTGTTGTTGCCTATGCCCCCAAAAGTATAGAAAATAGCAATTATTCCCCACAAACTATGCTGTTATGACATGGACAGAGATATTTTAAAATGTTCTTTTTTTCCCCAGGACATTATTGATACTTCAGCACGGTTGCAATGTAACAGTTGCAGAACTGTTAAACTCTGCCAGAGGGAAGCCCAATAACAGACCATACCTCGATATGCTGCTTCATATGGCTGGGAGTCTGCGGGAACGGTAAGCTCACCGGGGATCAGATGGGTGTATATCACAGCTGTCCAAGGAAAGAGCACTCTGGTGCATCCCTGCATACCCACCCTCAGACTCCTGTAACAAAGTAGTCTGCCCATCCCTCAGGCTACTGTGTCACTGTCAGCTAGCCAATGGGACCTGACTGTAGATTACTGAACTTTCTAGTAATGAAATTCCTTAATATAAACATTGTAACCCAAAGTCCACCAGTCCAGTTTATCTCCATTTTCCAATGTGGATACATAACTGCATTTCTCAGCGATGGCATCAAGAGGCTGCTGGCAACCCACAGATTCATTTTGCTATGACTTCAGCCAATTTATCCCTTTAAATGTATTCACCTATTAGAACAATATGATCTTTAATCAGACAAGACAAATAAGAATATTGTTTTTCACATAATGAGCAGTAATTTTAAAATGGTTTTTTTTCCATATAAGTTTATGATATGTAAACAAAGTAAACAGCTTCTATAGACAATTTTTGATTTAATGAGAAGTTTGTCTTATAAGTGAAAGTTTCTATCAGCTGACATAATTAAGAAATCTTGTCTTGGATTAATTATTCTCAAGCTTTGTTACCAGAATATTTAAGAGACTGTGGAAGCACATCCCTTATACTGCTTTGAAAGTCTTAGACAAAATGTGTGAATGGGATGTTTCATATAGTTTGTGCCAGTGCTTGAAGTGGAAATTTCAGCACCAAATGTGTCTTGAGTTTGGCAAAGTAAACAGGTCAACAATGAGTAAATACATTGTGTACATGTCATGTGGGTCATGATTTCTACACTGAACGCTTCATGTTTAATTAAATGATCTGGTTACTGCTAGGAAAAAACTAAGATAGCTCCTCATAGGGCCGTTTCTAGGGGCGGATGAGTCCAACCAACCTCATTGCTCCTGCAGCCTCTTTGTCCAACCAGCCTTATTGCCCCTCCTTCTGTGTCCAACCAGCCTTAGTGCCCTCTTTATGTGTCCAGTCAGTCTTCTATTTGCCCAACCAGCTTTATTTCCCCTCCTTTTGTTTGCCCAGGCAGCCTTATTGCCCCCTCTTTATGTATCCAGGCAGCCTTATTGCCCTCTATCTATGGTCAGCCAGTGTTATAGTCCCTCTTTATTAGTGTCCAGACAGCCTTATTACTCTTGGTAAAGTTCCAGAGCAATTTTACCACACTGCTAGCATGCACAAAACCTTAGCCTGCCTTGTGCATGAAACGAACTGCAATACAAACAGATGTCTAAATGAAACAATTCTAGATTTGTTGTGTCATCCACTTAGTTTCCACTCTAGTTATCAGTTAGTTAAGAATCCTATCTGGTTAAACCTAAATGTTACAATGAGAATGGCGAACATGCATTTACATATTTTTCGATATGTTCTCTGACACAAAAATATTTTCCAAATACAGGAGAGTATACCAGAGGAGTGTTAGGGTTAAGGCTGCAGGGAGGAAAAATCTTATAGCAGGATTTACTAAGCCGCGGGAATGGAAAAGTGGAGATGTTGCCTATAGCAACCAGATTCTAGCTGACATTTTGTAGTATGTAAAAGGAAAGTGAGAGCTAGAATCTGATTGGTTGCTTTCCCACGGCTTAGGGTTAAGGCTGCGGAGAGGAGAGTCTTAGGATTTCATTTTGAAGACAATAACGATTACCAACACTTTAGTTCCAGGCAACACCACTAGAAAAGGTGCAGCATGGCTGGGCCTTTCTGCACATGCAGTCTTAACTATTCTCCTAATGTGGAACTACTTGTTCCTTCCCCCTCATATGTAGTTCTACCAAAGCACTTGCATAATTTGAGGGGGTTCATAGGTCTTTTGTCTAACAATTCCAACTCTAGACTAAAGTACAACACATTAAATAGCATATTGGGAGGAGTAGAGGTAATTACATTGTTGCATTCATGCTTCCGCAATCACTGTTTTTTTTTTGTTTAAAGTTCAACCCTACTTCTGTGTGCGCTCTTGTCCATATAAAAACTCTCCATTAAAATCGCTCATTACCTACCAGTGTGCGCTACACAACGGCTTTACATTGTATGTTAATCAGGTGTTAAAATCCTTTACATATAAAATATGATTTTATAGAATCTCTATGAAGGTGTTCTAAAGCAAGCTTACCGGTTGAAATGTAAATGGAGAGATGTTATGTCACTGCGAGCATCCAAAATTGACATTTTCACCTTTTTTTTTTTTTTTTTTAAATATATAAAGTATCTGATGCGCAAGGAAATTTTGTATTTCTTTTACAATTATATGATTACTAAAAATTTTGAATTTTAATATTCCCAACCTGCAACTTATTAAACATTCCACTTGGTATGAATATACACAACAAATTTGAGATTTTTTGAATTTTAAGCTGTTCCAGAGACTGCCAATACTACAACACTGTCCACCAAGACTGGGTGTATTGTAGACAGTTTAATAAAAATAGGGGAGTAATTTATGTTATACTTCAGCAACCAATTTTATCATATGCAAGCACTTTTTCCCTAGTAAAGTATGACCACTTACACAGAAAGAACTAGAGAAGGTCTCATAAAAGGTTATACTATTTCTGCGTCATATGTTATTTTGTTTTTAGTACATTGTAGATCTGTGTTGTCACAAAGTGCCTGTTGGAGGCCGATATAAATTATAGGATAATGAAGACAGACAATTTCAAAATTAATTGGTAAAACTTTATTCTATTTTTCAATTTTTTTGCCATTAAACAGAAAAATTGGAGCCAAGTTTTATTTTTACAAATGAAAGGTAAGTCTCCAACAGAAGATCACCTAACCAGAACAGAAGTAAAAAAGTAGGGAACAAAAACAATCAACCCAGAGAATAGCTTCTGATCTTCTGGTTTAAAGTACTAAAGTCTAGAAGTATTTTTTGGCTTGATAATTTATGGTGGCTGATGACAAGAAAAAGGGCTACAAGGTTGAAGTCAAGGGCCTGCTTGTGATAGCGGCAGGTTAAAAAAATAAATAGGCAGGTACGGTCTTTATTTACCTTGATGTAAATATCAATATAGCTATGAAAAGCATAAAGAGTTCAACAGTATAATGAGTGGTTGCTGTAAACTTGGAAAGAAAAAAAAAAAAAAAAAAAAAAAAAAAAAAAAAAGCATGAATGGAAAGAAAAGAAAAAATTCAGGCACATTTTCTTTGAACATTTTATAAGCCGCCTTGTCAAAGCAGCAAAACAAGAGAAAAACAAAAAACTGTGCGTTCTCAAACATGTTAAACTTCACACTGATGGCACATGTCACCCTTGCGGATATCTGCCTAAAGTCACTTATTAACAAAAATACAATGCTTTAGAGTAGGTGTGTATTTTATATATAGATTATATCTATATATAAAACACACACATACTGGACATTACAGCATCAAATAGTTGCTGATTACTACATATTTTACCATGACTATGTGGTCCTCTGAAAGGGCGGCAAAAACACAAACATCCAAAATAAAATCCAAATCAGCAACTATAGGAGGTAAAATATGTACTAAACAATACCAAATGGCAGAACTTTGAAGGGTTAGGTTGATGCATCAAAATCAGACGCGAGTGAGAGAAAAAAAAAAAGTTTTGCGATTTTAAGATGCAGAATTGAAAGCATACAAAAAAAAAAAAAAAGAGAAAATTCTAAGGCTTCAACTTAACTCCTCACTTGTAAGTGTGCATAATTTAAAAAGGGATTTGTTTCCTCAAGATATCAAGATTTCCAGACAAACTCAAGATGTAAGGTGTTAAAATGGATGTAACTGTTATACAGAATAAGATACTCAGTATTTATGGGCTGCAAAGAGATCCTGTTACTCTTCACATTATCCCTTGATTTGATCATACTTAATTAGGTAATGTGCTTTACTGGATGGAAAAATAAAAATCACTCAACGACACCAGGTTGACGGATCTTTCTTTCTGTGCCAAAGCCCTGCAAAAACAAGGGGATAAGACTAATCATGAAAAGTGGATAATGGACCTACTTTATTACCAGGATATGTGTAACCAAAGAAATATGGATAAAACAAATATAGATCCATAAGATAAATGATTTTTGTTATATACAGAGAAACAACTGTACATATACAAAAACACAAACAAAATGGACAGACATACATAAGACTCCTCCGGAAACAAGGCGGCACTTTTCCAATCTGACCTTATTTACTCATTTCAGATAACAATGGTAACCAGAATCACCATGTCTAAACCATTTCTCTATGGTACAAATAGCTGGAGGTCACCACCAAATTAAATTACTTGCAGGTTAGGGCTTTAATAGCCTGAAGGTTTAATGTTATCCTTTTAATATACCTATATATGGTGGGACAAGGAATATTCCTCAAAGTTTTGTGACATTCAGAATCTCTATTTAGACATGAAATTAGCCATACTTACTTTTGTGTTATCTGGACCTTTGGGCTGACGCAAGACCATAAGACGGGGAGCACTGGCATCATCCAAAGTTATGCTCTTTAATCGGCTCACTAATCTGTCAGGGCGAGGGGCTGCTACCATTTCAGGGCCTTTACTGCAATGGGGGGGGATGGATAAAAAACAGAGCATTCAGCAGATGTGGAATTACAAAAACTTTCTTCCATAGTCCATGACCGCCGCTTTAGACAATTACTAGACTACTTAATGTATTAATCTACAGTGATTTTCACCTTAGTAGTGTAACATTACAGCCACTGCACTTCCCAGTTCGCTGATTAAGAATTACGGAGAATTCCACTTCATCCCCAGCCTGTAGTTCAACTCCATCCTGGATCTCCTTCACGTGGAAGAAAAGTTTCTTGCTGTCACCTATCTCATAGTTAATGAATCCAAACTAAAAAAAAAAAAAGTTTCAAAAATGGGCAAATATAGTTATACAAAAAAGGATTTTCGTAGCTTGCATCAAAAACAGGTACTATATTTGCAATTTACAGTTGCTGGGATGCAAGGTGGAAATACACACCTGATCTTTCACACACTCTACAGTACCCCTGCGCAGAGGCTCTATATTGCAGGCCATGGTCTCTCCATTCTGACTTAGAACACAGTGTTGGAATTTCACAGTTTCTCCTTTCTGCAGACAATCTGCTTTATTGGCCATTCCCACAATGCCAAAGGGGAAAAGGCTTCCTTTTAAGCTAGCTGAAACAAGGATAAGATATTTAATTCCCTCCAATATTTAGATGCATGAAATCAAATGAAGTCCACTACACAAAAAAAAAAAAAGCACCAGTCATTCTGGACAGTCAGGGGTTATTGTACTAATGCATTACAAGTTTGTTTGCATAAATACTTGTCAAAGGAAAACAAGCCAGTCATGAATGTACAGTCATCTCACACAAACCTGGTTTGTTTGTTTCTGTGCTTGCTTCAGCTTCTGTTTCGGCTTCCTCAGTTTGTTCGGGAGTTTCTTCAGCTATCTTTTGCTTGTCGACAACTAATGTATGAATAAAATGAACCAAAATATTCAAAAACAGAGCAGATAACATCCTACATAACTACTTTATGCACACAATGCAAACATGTAAGTTGCAGAAAAATATATAAATGTTAACTAGTTGTCTCAAAGAAAATTATCCTTTGATGAGGTGTGCCAAGTATTAGTGTAGTTAGTCTGGGTAAACAATACGGTATTTTTATCCAGTTATTGTGCCAATCACATCATAAACAACTGTTTGGAACAACATTGTGTATGCTCCAACACTAATGTTTTTAACGCACCAAAGCACATTGCAGTTTGTTTTTATAACTTCCCTAAAATTCAAAGTAAACGTTGTTCCAACTCTGGAGCACGCAATATCGAACGTCTTTTCAACAATTCTGCAAATAAGATTACTCACTGTAAAATCCATTTCTCTGAGTCAGTTAGGGGACACTTACAGACATAGGGGGTATAGTAGGTGGTCCTGGGAGTCAGGGCACTTTATGCTTAAAATTGTTAACTGGATACTCCTCCCCTTACCTTTGCCCCTTCCCTTAGGGGGAATATCCAGAGAGGGCATAATTTGTAACATATGAAAACTTAAAGCAATCAGAGCTGGGGAGCACAGCGTCCCCCAATGGACTCAGAGAAATGGATTTTATGTTGAGTAATAAGAAAAATCCTCTTCTCCGACATCCATTGGGGACACAGGCAGACATAGGGGATATACCAAATCTGCCCCTAAAGGAGGGAATGCTCTGCAACAGCTGCGCAAAACCTTCCAACCAAAACTGGTATCGTGAAATGCAAAACTTCTGTAACTTACAGAATTTTGTAAAAGTATGGACAGACGACCATGTAGCAGCCCTTCACAATAGTTCCACCTAAGCACCATGACGTGCAGCCCACGATGCTCCGACTGCTCTACTGGAGTGAGTTAGCCCAGTTGGAATCAATCTGTTAGCCAGAACATAAGCCTGTCTAATTGCCCAGCGAAGTCTTTGTAGCCAGTCAACTTCGTTTATTAGCTTCGTACAAAACAAAAATGTCTGACCGATACGGTCCACATAACGGTCAGACTACATCTAGGGAATGCAAATAAAAGTCAGAGGATACAAGACACCACTTTAGGAATGAAAGAAGGCTTTGTACGTAGGACTGCCCTGTCTGAATGGAAAGTTAAAAGGGGGGTATAGCACAAAGCTCCTAATTCTGATACACACCATGCAGAGGTAATAACCAGTAGAAATACCGCCTTCAAGGTGAGGTATCTTAAATCTGTGGACTCCAATGGTTCGAACAGCTCCCTGGTAAGGGCTTGCAACACCAGGTTAAGGTCCCATGGCTTAATGAAGTGAACAAAAGAGGGTTAAACATGTAAGACTGAACATCCCATAAACCTGCGAGCTTTTTTTTTTTTTTTCTTCTTCTAAAAAAGACAGTGCAGACACCTGCATCTTTAAGGATGCCAAATGTAAACCCTTATCCAGCTCTGCTTGGAGAGGAAAAAAAAAAAAGAAAAGAAGATTAAAACTAGTGTGAACACTCTTTAATAATCTGCTGATAAGGAAGGCTTCCTAGCCCTAAGCATGGTGTTGATAACGTTGGAAGAGAAACCGCTATATTTAAAAATCAGGGTCTCAGCAGTCACGTCAAAGTCAGCTGACCTAAGTTGAGGCAAAAAAGTGGTCCTTGAGAGAAAAGGACTGGCTGAAGAAGTAACCGGAAGGGAGGAGCTACAGACATGGAGAAAACGTCCAAGTACCACGCTCAGCGTGGCCAGTCTGGATCTTAATTCTCTTTATTTTTGGATGGAAAAAGCGAAGTTGGATGCTGTCTATGGTGACTCTTCGCCATCTATGACAACTGTAAGATATTGGTTCAACGAATTTAAACGTGGCTGTACATCTGTTTTTGATGAGGAGCGCCCAGCAGATGTGGTTACTGAGAAAATCGTTGAAAAGGTCCACGACATGATTCTTGCTGATTGCCGATCGAAAGTGCGCAGAGTAGCAGAGACCACAGGCGTGTCGTACGGAAAAGCATTCAGCATTTTACATGCTAAGTTAGGAGTGGGTGCCGCGATTGCTCACGGTAGACAAGCGAATTCGGCTGACAACTTCAAAGCAGTGTTTGGACCTCTAAGCGAAATCCGTAGGAATTTTGAGTCGTCACCGTTGATGAAACCTGGATCCATTACTACACGCCAGAGACCAAGTGACAATCAAAACAATGGGTTTCAAGGTGAATCTGCTCCGAAGAAGGCAAAGACGGTCCCCATTGGCCGGAAAGGTCATGGCTACAATTTTTTGGGATAATTCTCATTGACTTTTTAGAAAAAGGAAGCACGATCACGGGAAAATACTACAGTGAATTATTGGAATGATTTAATAAGAAATTGAAAGAGAGAAGGCCCCATTTGGCAAAGAAAAAAGTGCTGTTCCACCACGACAACGCACCAGCTGACTCATCCGGAATTGTTGCGGCCAAATTGCATGAATTGTACTATGTATTGTTGCCGCATCCACCGTACTCGCCCGAATTGGCTCCCTTTGACTTTTCTGTTCCCTAACCTGAAAACGTGGCTCACAGGAAAAAGATTCAGCTCACACGAGGAGGTCATCGTCGAGACAGAAGCCTATTTCAAAGAGTTTGATAAATCACTTTTTTAGAGGGTTTAAAGAAATGGCAGGGACGTGGGGAAAAGTGTATTGCTGTGAAAGGAGCTTATGTTGGAAAATAAAAAAATTTGGGTGAAAAATGTTCGTCTTCATTCTTAACACGGGTACTTATTGATCCACCGTCGTACTTGTCGTTATGCGAAGTATTAAGAAGGCACTTCAAAAAGGAAGCAGACTTTCTTAGGTCCTGAGCTGACTCAGCCAGCGATAATGCTATAGATTTACAATTCTGAGAGTAAGGGTGTGCAATTACAGAAAAAAAGTCAAACTATGGCTGAATAAAGAGCACAGCAGGGGAGTGAGGAGAACGTAAGGTAATAATCCAGTGCTTAAAATTCGTGCCCAAATTATGTGGAAGGAGATTCCCTGCTTAAAGAAAAACCCTTCCCTTTTACTCACTGCGACCTCCATTGAAAATGGCCGCCTCCACCAGGACTTTTCCCTCCTCTGCCACAGGTGCAGTCAGCACCCTGCCACTGACAAACACCCTTGCAGGGGATGGAGGGGTGAGGAAAGCCCAGAGCTGCTCACCCCTACAGCACTGGGACCCAGAGTTGAGGAAGCCCGCAGGCTATCTACTCCTGTGGGGGCATCCCAGCGCTACCCAAAGTCTCCTGCCAGAAGGCAGGAAACAAAATGTTTAAATATTAAAAACAAGTTAAAGGGCAATATTCAAATATAGTTCACGATCGTCACAGATCAAAATGGCAGATCTCAGTAAATAATGTCGGTCTGTACACATGAATTGGCATGCTCGATGGGACTTTTACTAGTTGGAAAATAGTTGCAAACACTGCATCTTATGAATTTTTTTGAAGTGTGTATCCAGCTTTACTTTACTGTAATAAAGCAAACGTATGTATGTATGTATGTATGTATGTATGTATGTATGTATGTATGTATGTAAAAAACTCACCCTCTTCTAGAAGCTCAATCATGCCTTGGTATTCTGTTTGTGTTGGATCCACACTCCGCAATGGTCGTACTACTTTACCCCAATATACAGTTGGATTCACGTCATCAGTTGATCCATTAACTAGATAAAAAGAAAGTCAAAAAAGGATTGCCACCCAAAGGGTATATTAATTCGCCACATATAACAATGCTTAGTGCAGAACTTAATTTCAATCTTATTAAATGTATTTAATATCCCAAACTTCTTGCTAAACAAAATAAAACTGAATTTATAGTGTCAAATCCCCACTATAAACTGGTGGAACTACTGTTTGTGGAAATGAACAAGTGTTAAAGAATTCAATCTAAAAAAAAAATAGAAAGATTTATACAATGTAATGTTTGTTTTTTTGTCATGAAGACACCCAACATGCTGCCATATTGCAGGTCATTTCTTTTTATTACCCATAGGTTAGAATTGCACTTGCACCTACCTTGATGAACCTTAGTGACCCTCTCAGCGCTGACCTTGTTTCCTTTGCCCTTGGACAAGCTATAGTCAACCATATCACCCAACTCAAGTTTATCCACATCTCCAGAATATTCACTGTATGTTTAAGTGTGTGATGGGGAGAGAAAAACACGTATTATAAACTAAACATGTATTAGTATGATAACGCAGTTAAAGTAAACTTTTAAGCAGTAATCAATATACATGGAGAGTTTGTGCATCATCGACATTTTACATTACCTGTAGTGAAAGAAGATTTCTTTATCATGGTTGGAAGTTTCAATAAATCCAAAGTTATCCTTTAGAGTGGCCACATATCCAAAAAACCTTTTACTGTTAGAGTTGCGTCCTAGCACTTTCATAGACACAGCACTCTGCTGACCAGTTCTTTTGGCTTCACAAATGCTGAACTCAACCTGTAAACAAAGCCAAGGTAATGAAACAGTATAGCAGACAAAACAAAAGGACAGTTTAAGTGCTTGCCATGTGTTATTTACCAGTATAAGAAGGATTTCATTACGGTGCACTTATTACATGCATATTTAGAAATATCTGAATTAGGTTTTTTTTCTGTTGAACAGCATATAATATGCTTATATAAAACATCTTTGTTTAGCAAGAACTTTTCCGACGAAGGCTCTGACCTGCCATATTAACCTAGGAACTGATCCAGAGCTACACTCGCACCTAATTCTTAGGAATAAGCACAGCCATATTTAGCACATTGCATGTGCCTAATGGGAGGGAGCACAAGAAAATGGACGCAAAGTAGATGATGTGCCTGCCCACGTTTGCTTCTGTGTGCTGTGCTAGTGTATTGGGGGGTCTACTACATGAAAATTAGGAGGCAGGCACTCCAGTGCAGCAAGATGCACATAAAATCCTGTTCAAGCTCAGGGAAGGTGCAAGTGATTGACAGAGGAGATTTTACCAAATATGGCCCAATTCTTCATTATAACACAGCCTTACAACACCTAACATTAAAATGTTAAAAATAAAACATGTTTCAAAAATACATGGCATACCTTACACTATACTGAGTTTAAAAGGAGTACTTTGCCACACGTCCTGTTTTCCCAAATAGATTTTTATTTGTAAGGTATTCGTTTTACATTAAACCAATTAGTCTTAACTATAAACAAAAATATGAAAGATACTTTAAATATGCATCATATATAGGATGCTGCATTACACCTTTCAGCTTATATACACGCATCTGCATGTTTCAAATGTGCACTTATTTGCAGTAACTTTCAGAGCTCTGGTCAGGGTGCATGCATTTAATAGCATGCATGTACTTCCACTGTGCAAAAACTCTAGATCAGGTCTAAAGTGTGTAAACCAAATGCCACATACTGATCACACACCAGTTTCCTTCTAATGTCATTTTGTTCAAGTGCCCATGGACCACATAAAACCCCCCAAAAAAAAACAAACACACACACACCTTGTCTCCAACTTGTGGGGCTACTGATCCTTCCAGATCCTTGAGATGATAGGATACAGTAAGTCTGCCGCAATCTTCATAGGAGATGATTCCCTCTTCACCATCCTAATACACAAACAACATATTTAACTTGGGCACTCTTTCAATGATCAGGGTTATTACAATACATTTTGGACAATATAAATCCTTACATGCAATCTTTAGAAACACAATAATAATTCACTGGCCACAAGTGTCATTGCGGAGGCCTTAATCAGAAGACCTGACCGAAGATTTATCGCCAGATAAACCAACAGGCATAGAAAACCTTTTCTACCCCAGGTGTGGTGAAACTAGAAGTCCATCATGGTTTTTCAAGTAATAATTGCCTATCCTGTTGGAACATTCTAGATGTCAAATTATCAAAGTGTCAATGCACAATAGCCTAAAAATGTATTCAAGTAATAAGAAAATAGATAGTCTTATTAGTACTCAAGCAGTACATATGCAGTCAATCATGGGGAGCCAACATGGAAAAGAGCAAAAACTAATGGTTTACAAGACCCAAGCAACAGAGTTTGACATGCAATATATGCTATAAAGAACAGTTACATTTCTAGGACTTAAACAACAAGTATGCACCACTATCAATGGCTTTACTGTTACCTAACAATATGGGGGAAAAATGCTGGTAAGCAATTTAATCTACATGTTTGCTATATGCATTGTGACCACAAGTTATCACAAAAACGGGCTTTAAATCTTTACCCATATAAGCTTTCAAAACCACACATTAGAATACACTAACCATTTACCTCAAGTAAAAGCCTAGCCATACAAGAAAAAGAAACAGTTACTAGATTATGAAAGGTTTCTGTGAAGAGAACAGACGTCATGCAAATTGCAGGTATGCATATGGAACGCACTCTACTTTGACATGCACATGCAAACGTACAAACTACGGGCTCGCAGTATCTTCTAGTTGGAGAATGTTAACTTTACTGTCAGTGATACAATTTTGGGTGGTCAGTCAGTTAAACAGTATGTAAGATAAAAGGAAACATTCACAAAATTCAAGTATCATAAAAGGTAAAAAATTAGCTCAATGTTAGGAAAGCAAAACGTTATACACCATTTCTGGAACAAAAATGAAGTAAAAACAATCATTCACACTGTGCACATCTTACCTTCTCTTTTTTCTAAACACAAATAAAGTAAATTAATTTCACACTTTTGATAGACCGAGAACAGTAAAACGTAATATCAATGTACCAGAACATTTATTTGCTACTAAATACAAGAGTTGGAATTCAGATATCCTATTTTTATGCATTTTCTGGATTACATTAATACTTTGAAACTGCCTCCAACGTCATTACAGAATAGAAACCTGCTAACTTAAGATATGCAAGCCATTACATTTACAGAAAAGCACCGATAACCTAGGTAGTGGCTTTAATGGGTATACTAGTTATAGGTATTTAAATTTTATAATGTATCAAAATAGCTTAAACCAAGCTAGCCTCTCTAATATTTACAACATTTGATTGCCATTACCTTCTCTTTTCCTTTATTTGGACTGCAGGATTTAGCTTCTTTTTCTACAATACCAACGAAACGATGATCTGACTGGGTGTGGAATGAAACCGTTCCTTTGGGGAGCTTTTTAATTCGGATAGCATGATTTCTCTGGGCAGAGAGCATGTCCTGAAATAAAAAACAGACTCCATGATTAGAGAAAGAGTAGTCAAAATACTTTTAACAACAAATTTTCTAGACAATACATGAGCCAACGCAAAACGCTTCACAGTCTTCTCTAATTGGTAGGGTCTTAAAACCTCCAGTTCAAATAGAATAAAACAAGTCACATGCAAGCAGAATTTTTTTTAAAGCTCTGCAAAAAATAATTACAAATAAAAAAAACCACAAAGGGAAAAAAAGCAAACCCAACTGAGAGGTGTACAGATTTCTATTCCAGATGCGGGGAACGTACACGTTATCTACCAAACGAACGGGAGGGGGAGACTCATACTCTGTATTTAGAAGGTTTACTCACAGGGACAACAGTAAACTCAACTTCATCAGAAATGTGGAGCTGATTTCCATCCAGGACTTCACTGAAGTGAAAGAACATTCGGGCATCCCGATCAACACATTTTATAAAACCAAACCCATCCCTCATTGCTGCAATCACACCCTGTGAAAGGGAAACAGCAGTATGAATACAAGGTATGATGCCACAGATGTTCATATGCTAGAACAGTGTGATGGGTCGTATGGGCAAAAGGGCCGAGGAAGACAAAGAATATTAAGAAATAAGTCCTGCCAAGCACTAAACAGGCTAACTAGTAGGACTTGAAATGACTAAACACTAGTCGGGGGGAGGACTTTTAAGGAAGCCAAAAGCTTATGTTGCTTGGGTAATGCCTTTAAGCACAAAATATTAGTCAATCTGACAAATATTGCTGAAATTCTTTTCTGACAATCAACCTGCAGAAGAGCTTTAATGATACAAAAATGTAAACAACATAAAATATAGACCCCACACAAAAAGGAAGACAACTTCTCAACTATCCTTTAGAAGGCTAACAATCTTTAAAACGAGAGCACTTTCGTGTTAATTCTTGATGTATTCAAGCTTACAGCGGGATATTGAAAGAAGACCATACAAAGTAATCTTTGCAAAAACACTAAATCTAGTCTGTTATGGTAGTCGCCAAGCATGAAGACCCTATAGTGTCTCTATAGGGCTTACATTTTAGGCTACCACTGTGAATTTTTGTGCCGCAAGACAAAATGGGAAATCCCCCAAATTGTGTAACACAATAAAATGCCAAAGTTTAGTTAGTGGGGACATTTTTTTCATGTAATCTGTATTCAAATAAGTGCATCATCATCCTTCAAGTAAACAAACCACACAAGGTAAAGCAGTGTACTAGAAATAAAATCAATGAAACAACTGCCGATACACCACCTAGCATCCATGTACAGTCATGTAAAATAAATATACAAGCCTGGTGTGTTTTAAACATATAGGGCCTGATTCAATGAAAAACCGCGGGTATAAAATACGCACCGTTCGCGCGAAAAAATAACCGCTTTCAATTAGAAATGTCCCCCTGCCTCCAACGCACGTTAAATGGACCATGAGCGTATTTGTTAGTGCTCATTTTTGTGCTTACCTCCCGTTATAAAATACGCGCGTGTATTTCTGTACCTTTACCCATGCAATACAAATGTCAGCACAAGGACTTCCCATAAGCAGCCCTGCCGTCACATGTCTGTAATAATCTATTTAGGACCTTCTGCACTTGAATGGCAAAAATTAGACTGCAGCAACTCAGTAATAACATTTTATATTATTCTCTTCTACAATAATACAACTTTCGGATTGTTTTTTTTTTTTTTTTTTTAAACTTCTGCCAGCGTCATTTTTCACTTTTCAATGTTCTACTTTTTAGTTATTTTTTAACCTACAGCTATTTATTGGAGTTGCAGGCTGCATAGATTTATGTGGAGTACACTTAAAAGTTTTCATGAATTTCACCCTCACATAATACGCACCTTGATGAGGTGCGCAAAAAATGATGTAAAATAACACGCAAATTTTAACCCGTGTAACGCAATTGAATTGCAAAAATTCGCACTTGCAATACATTTAAATAGGGACAAAAAATACACGAAAAAAAACCAGAATGGAATCGGGACCGAAAAATCTGCGTGAAAATATGCAAATTAGCAAAATACGCGGAAAAAATTTGCTTTGCTCTTAATTGAATCAGGCAAATAGATAGGCCCTAAATTTGGAACAAACAGTTTCCCCCAAAACTGGGTTAAAAGCCTATATCCCTTAAACCCCGGATTTCTTTTTGCCGTGTGAAAAATCTACCACTAGATGCATTTCAGAGGTACATTATATAAAAATTTCTCATAAAAAACAAACAAACACCCCAGAAATTTATCTTTTGAAGAACTCGCATTTAGGTAACCTACATTTAGGAACAGGTAGAATTATCAAAAACAAAGGAATATGGTCAAGAACAGTCAGAGTAGAACCTACTCACCAAATTAATTGGGAGTAGACAACATAAAATTACAAATTTTATTGTCTTTTTTTTAAAAAAACTAAACTTTATTTACCATTTCAAAAACCACTTTTCCTTTCTATTACATTAACACAAAACTGCACACTCTATTCTAAAATTCCCTCATCTCTGTTATTAACACTGCTGTGTGGCTGGATCATACAAAGCACTTAGTACTTTTACCATACAACCTGGCTGGTCAATTTTGTGATTTATAGCACTTGCCCTTATGTATCAAACCCACTGTCCTATAGAGTAAGCTTGTAAGCAGGGCCCACTTACTCACCCACCCAGTCTGTCTGTCACTACCCAGTCTTGTTAATAATAATTGTTAAGAATTGTGAAGTGCTACGTCATCTACCAGCACTATATAAAAACCTATTAATAAATAAAAAACAAAATCAGGATATATATTAGGAGGTAGGCTTCTTTCACTTACCTATTAATTGGTTGTCTTGAGTGTGACCGGACCTACAAGTTACCCACCTTACCTCAATTAAGCTGTCTTCAATACAAATGACTGGATAATAGCAAAATTCGTACTATCCCAGCTAATATGCATAAAAATATATTCCTATTATTGTAATAAGCCCTCACATTAAAAAAACCAAAACGCTGCTTACATACTAACCATTTCTCTAGACTCATCTGTAAACTCAAATGTGTCAGATAGGACTTCGATATTTGTGGCACGCTCCAGTTTGTCCCGTCGATCTGTTGAAATGTTGAATCGTACATGATCTCCTTCCAAAAGGGTCACCTTGGATTTTGTATCTTTATCTCCAAAAGGAAGCTCCTTAGGGATGACAAAGTCAACCTTTATACGGCCTGGTAATGGGTCATTCTGTAACAAAAAACAAGATTGAAAAAGTTTAAAAGCTGTTAAGTACCTAAACCTTCCAGGGCCATACAGGAACTTCATAAAAGTTTTAAATTGTAATGTAATGAAAACTTGTTACCTGGTTCTTGTTGGGTACTTTAGGGATAACTTTTGTAACGGTTCCTTCAAAGTGTTCAATGCTGATATCTTCAAAAATGACAGTACCTTGAGGTAGAAGCCTCACATCAGTCGCCACTTCTTTTCCCTAGAAATTAAGACATTGAAATAAATAAATACATATACACACACACACGGATATACAATCATAATATATTACTAAGACAAATCCAAACAGCAATGAAGTTTGTGGCCGGAGAAGAGGGGTAAATAGCATACATTTCTATCCTTGATTGTAAACTCTACATCATCACCAGGCTGTAAGGCTTCCATGTCTCCTTTGAACTCGCTGTAGTGAAAGAATATTTCTTTTACAACATCTCCCCTTTCAATAAATCCAAAGGCTTCCTAGAAAGCAATAAAAGAAACTAAGTTATTAGGTTGGCATTAGTCGAAAAAGCCAAAGATTGCCAGGGCCCAACACTAAAGCTATGTAGAAAGAATAAAGAAGGACATTACCTTCATGGCACAAACCACACCCTGACAACGCATTTGTTTCCTTTTCATAAGCAGCATAATATTACGAGCACTTACTGCACCAGTGCTAAAATAAAAGAAACAAAAGTTATATAAATACCCAATACACAATCTAAAATCAGCACAACTAAATATTCAGCTAAGATATGCTTTCTGAACACTGAAGAACCAAGTTTGTAATAAACCCAGATGGAAGGTGCCGTTTTGTTAATAAGATCAGATTGTGCTATGGAGCATGCATACTGATACACAAGATTTGTAAAAGGTGCCTGAGCAAACAGAACCTAATTGTCCAACTGTACCCTACTTGCAACTACTACTGCTATGTGAAGATTGTGTTTCTTTAGATAACCAATTCAGACAGACTAAATTAAATATTGTTTGCTGTATTTGCTTAATATTTCAGAGCTATTTAAACAAGTACAACTTACTGCTTGTTGGTTTCAATAATAAAGTTAATTTTGTCTCCAGTTTCAAGCTGGACATTCCCATCAACATCTTCTGGGGTGTATGTTAGATAAAACACCTCCTACAAAATAGAACACAATATGTAATATTCATTAACCTACACAAAAATTAGGTTTTAGATATTTCCACAAGACTAGTTTATCAAGATCAAATATCTACAAATAATTGGACAACACACCTGATTTTTATCCAAAATTGTTTTCATTTCAATTCATTAGTTAACAAAAGATGGTTTAGGTGCACCAATGAAAAAAAAATAAATCTCTATTTGGTCCATGTCTGTAATATAAA
>WWET01001693.1:120810-132617 GCA_011038615.1 Limnodynastes dumerilii
ATATATCTATATATCTATCTATATCAGACATGGACTGTCTTTCCTCCATTCCCGACAGTGCTTCTGCCACTGAGTTATGTACTTCGTTTTCAGCACTATCAGGCTGCTTTATTTGTCGGTCTCTGCTGTGTCATGTATGGATGGATACAGTTACAGTTGGACAGTGATACGTGTATTCTGGTACAAGGTGGATTATTGGACATTTTTTCATGCTCTCATGTTTTGCATTATGCGGATTTTTCTACACATTTATTTGCTGCATTTCTTTAGAGTAAGGTGACAGTAATATTTTCATACCAATAAAACATTAAACGGTCTAAGTTTTTGTCTAGATGCTGCTGGTTTGTGTTGCTTGACAATTTAGGATATGTTTCTATAACCGCGCACTCCTCCCACTAACCTGCCTCTCCCTGCGTGTGCAGATACATACATACCACCCCCTTTGGTACCTTTCTCCGAAGCATATACAAATCTTTTATCCATACTTTCAGGCGCTCTACTCCACCCACTTTTCATACACACATCAAGCTTACTAGGAGTGACACAAGTATATACACACACACACACACACACAGTAGCCTACTGGCTATTGCATCATATCTGGATATCTATGTACATTCCAACCCAAATTAGATCTTTCTAAAACATGAAATGAAATGCTGCAGACTTACCCCATTGCGTTCATAGCACACACTCCCTGAGGGACTTTGACCTGGGGCAGCCGGGGACTTGCTTTCTAAATTATGAGGCACAGCACAGACCACCTGTAACGTATGAGAAAGTTTCACCAGTTATATAGCAGAGATACACAGGTTACACAAATACACACTGAGAACGCCTTAGTATAATCTATAGAAAGAAGAATTCAAATGCTCACCTGTCCATTGATTCTTTCTTCTGGCATAATTTCAGTTTTAATCTTTACCAGCTTGACTGCAATTGGTTTGCCAGTACGTCTATCTGATGACACTTCAAATTCAACATCGTCTACAAAAAACAAAATTAGTTTACATGAAGCTGTATTAAATCTCAGCATCCATGCTATGAACAACCAAGGGAGCCTATGACAAAAAAAAAAGCTATATAGTAAAGAGCTCAAAAGAAAATCAATTTGTGGCTTGTGGTACACTTATCTTGGTATAATTAGAGACAGCCACCAAAATGCCCATGGGTATCTTTTACATATAAGCTACTCTGCGGCCTGGCAACAAAATCAGGACTAGAATTCAAAACAGTTTATTAGGACAGTAACTTACCTCCCACTTTAAGCTCTTGTAAGTTTCCATTGTATTGCGAGCAGTGAAAGAAAAGTCTAGCTTGACGTTCAGAGCATTGAATAAATCCATAGGATGTTAGCAGTTTCTCAATAACTCCTGTTTCACGCAGTGCAGAAGTACCATTGGGATACCCATTGTGGCCATTGTTGTGGAGAAGATTTGGGTCAAAGCTCATCTAGTTTGAAAATATTGAGAAATCACACACAACTGTTAATTCAGTAGGCATGGTAAAATAGGGATGCTGTAGAAGGCTTATATTAGCAGGTCAAGAACTCATTTTTGACTAAAAGCAGAGATATAAAATTTTAGAATGTAAATTAAACAAATGACTGCAAACAGATGTACAAATTAGGAAGCAGGACACATAAAAAAAGCAATGTTACAACAAAAACATGGAAGATGGTAGAACAGAAGTTACTGCTTATAGTGTGAAATATATCAGGAAAATTTATGAAGGGAACCCTAGAAATGGAAATTCTACATATTCTTCAAACCTCATCTCAACTTGTAACATGTGATTTAAGTGAACCTCTGTTTTACAACAAGAATTCTCTATTTCCCCAAGTAAATTAGTGTAGCAGTCAGTGTGAGCGGAAACAAAACTAAAGTGCGCATGCCATAAAATTGGACATATAAATGCAATAAAGTTTCATGTTTGTGTGTACGGGGGTGATGCCGTGAGGGTGTGTGTGCATATTAAAATATACCTATACATGAAGATTAAGTTGTTTTAATCTACGTTCACAAGCATATTTGACCTTGAATGAAGCATCTATTGCTGAACATTGACAAATCGCACAACATAACCAGAATCTCAATCCTTTTTATGGAAAGATAGGCACAAATATAAATAAACTTAGTATGTTATACACAACCGTGCAGAAACGTTCAGCTTAAATCATGCAATTGTGCTGCTACAGCTTCCCTGACTTACAGATCTTTGATACAGTGGGGTCCTCTTCTGTTTTTTAGACCCATATGAAGAGGATGCATGAGTAAGGGGGAGTACAGCTGGTGGTGAGAGGGGCTCTGATGATACAGTATAGAATTTCTCCATCATATACAGCTGTGATAAATAAATTAACACTTCAGATAATAAAATAAGATTTAGAAGCACTTTATAAGGCCAGAGTATTTTTTGTCTAAACTTAACACTAAGGAATATGAAATTTTGCTAGATCAGTCAATATATAATCCCTTAGAGGGCCTATACCTAAAGTGGAGAGCAAATGCATTAAACTGTAGACACTGGAAGATGTAAAAACAAATACACATGTTTTGTATTCATTTTTGTCTAGTGTGGAATGTTCATTTGAGTGGTTTTAAATTAAAACATCCCACGCTTTTAAAAGGAGATAAGAGAACATGAAAGAATGAGTGAATATGTGATATCTCTAGTTTGTTTATTCTCCTTATGTGCGATAGGAAAGCGTTTGAGTTTTTTTTATTCACTTCTGATTTTGTTAAATAGCCAAAATAATATAGTAGAACCTAAAACTATCTAGGGCAGGAGAATTATTGGTTGCAATACAACTTTAAGAACAGAAACCTAACTATATAGACATTTCTCCTTGCTGTAAATATCCAAATTATATTAAGGAAATAAGTCACAACATAAAGCAAACTAAAGCTGCAGTCTAATCAAACATCACAAACAAGGTGCTTATTTTACTAGTTTTTATACAGTCTCTAACTTGTGATCAGTGTCCTCCCCAGGAATTTTTGCCAGGTGGGTGGCAATTAGAAGTACCCTGGCAGGGGAGAAAGGACATTTAACACATTACTTGTAGTAATCATAATGATGAAAAATGTTATAATCCTTAGCGATTACAATCTGAGTTTATTATACATATGCCCCTCCAATCCTCCTTTGTGAACATGCCCATCCAGTCCTCCCTTGTGACCCTGTATTCCTCAAGTACTCCTTTCTCTGCCTGTATCCATCTGTCCTATCCACATTTTCTTTTCTTTTTTTTCTTAAATAATCTTTATTTTCTCTCACCTGCTGTCTTCTGACTCCCCCCCCCCACCACCACGACGCACTTTGCTCTGCGAATAATGCTGCTGTAACCTCAGGTCACACCAGCATCATGTGAATTGCTTCTGTCATAACACATACACAGTGCCTGAACTACTGCAGTGCAGTTACTGTGCATGTGCTGCGGCTGCACTTGTAATAAAATAAAAATAAATAAAATAAGACAAGTATTTCCGGAATACGCCATGTCCGGGATTACTGTTTTTTATACCACAGGTGCAGCCGGGTGCTCATTTAAAATCCGCCAAGCGGAGCACCAGGCTAAAAGCTAATCAGAAACATATCTAAAATTTTGGGCACTTCCAGAATTCAATCGCCAATCCAAATCAGACAATGGACACTAGTTCATCTCATAGGTAGGTCTTGGAGGTTTAAACTGCAAACCTGAAAAGTCAGTATAGTTTATTATAGAGAAATAGTTAAACCCAAAGCAGATCAAAATTTGGATGAGGTCAATTCCTTCCAATTAGGTATTTAGACCAGGCATAAGCATCCCGAGGAATTACAGGCGGTGTGAAACTGCAAGTACCATGATTTTCTATTTGAACATGTTGAGAGTTGTACTTTTAGATCACATGCAGTGCTGACATTTGCTTGTGTCCGATTTAGACAGGCAGCGAGGCCTTCTTATCATTGTCTTATCATAAACAAAAATTTCCCAGTTCTATTATTGTGTTATAGAATATGAAGGTGCAAGGTAAATAAAGAAAATGACTGAACAACGTGTATGTAGGTGAAGAGACAAATTTCTATCAGCTAGTTATCTTAAGGATTGATTACTGGCTCATTGCTCATCGTTGTCCCTACCAAAATAGTAACGGAAATCATATTGGTTTATAAGGTGTGATGAAAAGAGTCAATCCTGGTTTTGCTTCAGCAAAATGAAAATCATGTAAGACTGAAATGTCATTTTTGGTGGTGTCCGTGGTAGATAAATATAACGGTAAGGAATACTACAAGTGATTATACGAGAGCCAAACATACTTAAGGTCCAAACCTTTCCTGCAGAACTTTATATACGTAATTTCTTATTTCAGTTAAAACAGTCATCTGCCAATTAGAATATGGCAAGATGCATTAAAATGCATATAAGTGAGGTAGCATATGATGATACTACTTTGATATATTAAAACTAAATCATGATTTAAAGAAATGGTTATGAATTCATTTTTAAAGGCACACAGCTGCTCACAGCTAGGAAACACCCCAATCATAAGTTTGAAACATAAGAATGTATAGTTTGGTTTCTAGTTGTGTGCTCTAATAAAAGTTTGACATTTTCCTAGACAAAAAATATGCTGTCAATCATCAGAACTAATTTATTCTGTACAGTTTGTTCTTGCACAAATGTGCTAAGCTATATGAACGCATACACCAAGATGTCAACACTAAAATAGGTCAAGAAAAAAAAGAACGTTGAAAGAAACAGAAAAGTTTAACAAGTTAAAAGTAATCAAAGCTTTTGACAAAAATATTGGTTAAAGGAACACAATATCATTTTACTTGAAGAATGAGTGACAAAAAATCAGTAGTTTCAAAATTTCAGAGAACCTAAACTAGGGATCAAAACTTTATAAAAATAAAAAAATTAAAAATGAGTAAGGGCCTGCAAGCAGAAGCAAAATATGGAGAAAAAAAAATTATTTAAAAGAAAATGATGAAACTGGAAAACAATATTAAACACCAATGATAATGGATGTGGAGAAAAAGAAAATATGTCCGAGGTATGTGCCACAACTCTGTATGGGCTAGAGTGAGGGGATCAATCATTAGAACTGGTATTAAATAACTTACTGATCGGCCATAAGGTGATAAAGTCAGTCCGACTGGAGATGCATTGCCCAGGTTGGCACTAACGTATGCAGTAGGGGGAGAAGACGGCATGGAAAATTCAACAAATTCTTTCCAGGTGCTTGCCATATTCCTACTCCTGTTTCAACTTAATTTTACAATGCTGCATATAACAAAATCAAACAAGACAACCTGATCAATATCCGTGCAGCTGTAGACAAGAAAAACGTATTGTAAGATGCCGGCCCTAGGATATGAAGAGAGTTAGATGATCCTAGACTAGGATAGAGGACAACGCAAAGCTAATTCACAACTATTATGAAAGAACGCAGAATGACAGAGTGACAGCAAGAAAGAAGACAAGACACATCCTTTTTAAAAAAAAAAGAATCCAATTAAACAAAATCAATGCACATTACAAGTATGCAAATTATGTTGAAAACAGGTATTTTCTTTGTTTATAGTGTGGGTTAAACAATTAGCTATGAAGTTAAATGGGTTCTTTAATTGACTTTCTGCTATGAGAACAGAAGTTCAGAAAGCTATGAATTCTGGCTTAAGATTTCCTCCATACATAGCAGAAAACCACACCTGCATCGTACTGAATAACGGATGCCTGCAGGGTGCAATTTGAAGCATTAAATTAGGCCTATGAAAAGCATAGCAGAAAACACTTGAATATGCGGTCTAACATACAGCTGAACACCTGTTTATTCAAGAAAGACCTGCAACCTAATAAATCAGTACCAAGGTTCATCTATTACGCCTCTCAAAATGTAGGCGATAAGTTGTTATCATGAAGCATACCCCATCACAAAGATTTCCTGATGACCAGGCACGATTATTTCTCTGTCAAATTGAATACTGTTATACATGCAAAGAAAAAAAACACTTTGCTCTTAATACTAGATTAAAACGTGTAAGAGTAGTTTAAAAGTACTTTAAACTTTCAACACGAGAAAAATCAACGGCGGCAAACACAGTTTTGAAGTTAATTATGTATGGGACGCCTTTATAAAGCAGAATGCTCATTGGCACTACAGACATTTCCTACATCTTGAAATTAACAGCATTAATCCCAACACATTTTAGGGGATACATATTGTGAATATAGCCTCTACTATGGACAGAAACAACCCAGGTTATGATGGAGGAATGGGGCACAAGGAGAATGAAAGCAGAAAATGTAAAGAGTCAAACTTGCGGCCCAAACGCATATTTTCTGTAGCCCCGTATTACTATGTGGACCCAATATACTACTAGGTTAAATAAATGGATAACACACTGCTGGCAACCATGGCTGCAATCAGCTGCAGCAGTAGTTACAAGGAACAGCTGATAGAAAGCCCCCTTTCAGCTGTCCTGTATAACTGCAGCAGCAGCTGATAGCAGGAACCAGATTTTCTGCAAAGGACACTGACGTGACATTTGGTCACGCCAACGGCACAGTGAATAAGAGTGCATGCCGTGGTGAAGCTGCAGCAGACAAAGGTAAGTAAAGTACACACTGGGGAGGTTGGAGACATATGAATGGGGAATTACTGAGAGCTGGAGACACATGATAGGGAATACTGGGGAAGCTACATGAGACTTCATTTTTCCTGTAGCCCACACAATCTTACACTGATTATTTGGCCCAATCAGGGTTTTCAGTTTGACATGCCTGCTGTACAGCTATCAAAACAGACAAAAAGAAGAACAAAACCTGTGGGATAATAGATTTCACATAGATCAAAAACCATTTTGAGAGTTTTAAGTCTGAGAAGTGTAGCTACTCACTGAACGGTGCATAGATACATAATATACGATACACTTTGGGATGTCACAGGAGCAAGAACATACAAAGATTTATATATCTCACATACCAATAGGTTTACTACTACCACTGTGCACTCAGAAGCACAACCATTACAGTGCTTTCAATTATGTGTAAAAATTTCAAATATCACTTATGCAAAATACAATTACATAAAATCTAACAGATGTGTTTGCATTTAATGTGCAAATTACACTAAATGATGAAGACTGTTACAGTCAGTAAACAAATCACTCAACTTCTCTTAAAGGTTTCTAATACAGGTTTACCTGGTGGACAAGCTGTTTCAAGAAAAAAAAAAAGCCATCACTGTACTTTTGAATGTGAAACTAAAAAATGTTAAACTTTAGTTACTACCTAATTTTAGTGCACTGTAATACTATGAATGCCACACAACCTAAGCTACTGTTGCATGCTACAAAGCTAAAATTATTGTTATAACTAAACGTATTAAGTATTCAACACTAACCTTTAATTGTAATTAAAGGTAACGGCTACTGATGTTTATCTTGGCCAGAGTAAACAGGAAAGTCCAGTAATACACTAGACTGCAACAGTCACGAAGGGAAATGATGCTTATATATTATGCCAGACAAGTTCTACAACCTCGCTAATGAAATAGAACAGAGTATCTTTGAAATTGATGTGCCACACAGACTGCTGCCAGTTACATCTCTGCTTTAGAATGTCTTACATTAGTAGAAGCCTGAAAAGTAGATGAACAGGAACAACCAGTGCCCAGTGATCTACAGTCTGTGTACCCGGTTTGATACAATCTGACATCCACAAGTACAAATTGGGTAGTTACTTGCAAATTTTGTACACCAAAAATAATTGATCAAGGTGTCTCATATATACTTGTAACAGCTAAATGCCAAAACTACTAATCTTGGAATAAGCAGAACATAGATAAATAAGTATATGAAATAAAACCAGAAAACCTGTTAATTTACAATCCCTTTCTCTCTATTATATATGGACCTTAAAGTCTAGTGCTCTTTAGCCAAAAAGATTCCAATATATTTTACCTGCTGAGAATAGACATCAGCATTCAGAAACACATTGCCAAAACTAAATAAAAAGGGAAAAATTTCCAAGGAAAGAGTTGGAGAAAATGTCTTACCTGCCTCTAACAAAACATTACAAAATCCTCATTATGAATATAAAATAACTAAACGTTTACAGGTCCCTATATAGCACATATGCCAAGTGGTTTGGATAATGCTAGCCCCACAGTCATAACTGTCAATGCATATCTGTAGTAGTTAACACACAAAGGTTAAGTGTTGAGTGTATTCCACTGAAATAACTAATATGGAACCTAGCACCGTTTTGTAGGTCAAGGTAGTTTTTTCCTATCACTATTTGCATCCACAATGAGAGGGTATGGGAATACCACCAAGTTTATGATCAGTTTCAATTTAAAAACTTAATAAACCTACACCTAAATCTTAACTAGTAAGCATTTACTGCCGAGACAGACGCAGAGCTAACACACAGAAACAGAGTGCGCGCTTCTGGTCCAACTAAAGGTCTACACAAGGAATGTAGCTCTATATTTACATATGCAAAGTTTATTTATTGAAAGTTAGAACTAATCTAGGACATGTCCTAACAATTCTATATTTCCTGAAAGGCACAACGGTGTTACATTGCTTATCAAATGAGATTACTTCATGCTACATTTTTCAATCAATAATCAAGTGAGGCAGTAGAATGGGTTTACTGTCTTGTTTTGCTTTGGGCAAGTTTTAATAACAAATATCAGAATATCTTAGCCATAAGTCAATCCAAATTTAAAAAAATTGAGTAAAATGCTGCTGGACATTTAGGCTTTCTTGCAACGATACACACACCAAGTTTAAAGACCATACCCACCTTGCTTAGATATTCAGGTATTGCACTTTCAGTAGTATTTACCAATTCTTGTGGCCAGCGGATGCTTCGAAAGGCTGTAGTTTGCTAGTATTAAAAAGAGATAGTGAGAAAATGATCTACTGAGCTAAGAAAGACGACTCCCACTACACAATGTATATACAAAGTGTAGCACTGAGAATAAAATAAAGACTAATAGCAGCGTTGGGACGTGCTCTTGTGTAGCTGTTGAGTAGGCACAAACTTCTTGTTTCAGATCAAGCGTTGTGTCTTCAGCGCAAGTTCTCTTCTTTGGTCTTGTTGGTTACTATTGTGGCAGATGTTCTTTGACTGATCTGAACTTGAAGCAGCAGTTTCAGGTGGTAGTTTCTGTTCTGTTACACTTCATACTAAAAAAATAAAGTTAAGAAAAGTTAAATCTTAGATAAAGGGAGATATTACTCCAAAAGTTACAGATGAGAAGCAGAAACTGCCCAAACACTGTAGGATAACCTGGCAGATGTAGACCTCCTACCAATTATATCTCAGTGTGTGTACATGACAGACAAATTGAAGCCGTTAATATATGCAGATTATTCATTCTACCCAAAGGATCCATAACAAAATTTTAAATCAAAGGCACGTGAAGTATATTCTACTGCCTTGGGAGCCCAAGTCAGTGTAAATTAGGTTTACAAACTGAAGGTATTTGAAAAAGGACCTCTCCTTAAAAGTAAAGACAAAAAAAAATGAATAAATCAAAGAAATGTTTTATTTTTTATTTTGCTTCACATATTGAGCCTATAACAGCTGCACAAAGACATCTGAAAGAATTTGTAAGCATCTGTTCTATTTGTCCATTCCATGATCTATTAATAGCTCTAAATTTTGGAGTAGCATTGTGCACAGCAGCTGTGTATGTTCATGCCAATTTACTATGGGGACAATGACTTGCAATATTTCCAATTAACCAACCTTAATAATTGGGTGATTTACAATATGAAATATTTCTGATGAATTAAAACAAGTATAAAACACAAATATGAATTAATAAACCTGACAATACTTATCTGTAAGAATGCCAAGACATTTTATTTACAAGCACAAGAAAAAGTTTTAAAATTAAAATATGTATTGCCAAACTTAGTATGGTCATAAAGGAAATTATAGTTATTTTTATATATCACATGCAGACCATTACAGACAGCAGGAACTATTTTATGTTTAATTAAAACAAGCAACACACTTTTCAAGGCAACATGAGCATGCATGAATATAGCTGTCTTGCTAGTAAAGTTTTTTTTTTTGTTTTTTTTTTAAAGGAGCAGTTTTTTTCCCACCTGTAAGAAATACGTACCTCTGAATTGGCCGTATTTAAAAAAAAAAAAAAAAAAAAAAAAAAAAAAAAAGGGGAGTTGGGTCTTATCTTGGATACGAACTAACATGTTTTCCCCAGCTCCCAACAGAATGGTCCAGCAGACAGGAAAATTGTGTACCACACACTGGCAATCCTTGGCAGCTCTCCTACCACCACTGTCATTTTTAGGATCAAAACAGAGGTCACATTCTCTGTGAACCAATCAAACAACACTATCAGTAGTCAGAAGCTTCATACACTCAATGACTGCAGTGATCAGCCGATTATTGCAGTGTGTACACCACTTAAAATTATTATTGGTTTGCCAGCTTACTTTCATGGCATCGTAAATCGCTATTCTTTATGCTATGCAGTAAACAATAACAATGTATCATTCTGCCTACCAAATGCCATGCTAGGAAGGGAGTGATTCTTTATACAAGTTACCACATATATCTGCTTTGCAGTAGTGACTGGTTAATTCAAACACAGGGCATGTAACAGTTGTTTAACATTGTTTAGGTTTGTTTTAGCACAAAGATAATAAATACCTAGTTGAAATTTGACATGTTCATAGCTAAAATGGACCACATCATGTTAAACTCAACAATGAAATGTACCTTCTTAAATTAAATATGAACACAGATGTGCATTTATAAAGCAGGCTATACATTATACAATAAATGGACCTACCCAACAATGGTCAAAACACATCAACCTTAACATGTTATTCCTTTATCTGTCTGTTGATGGGTGGCTCTTATTAGAGTTGCTGCAGGGCAGATGGGATTTAGACAAGGCTATAGGAGCATTATGTCAGTAGTAAGCAACAATGTATAGTGTGTAGTCAGCTTTAGTCATACTAAATGAAGTTTATTTGCAAGCACTTTCAACAGAGAAAACTTGATGTAGTCATTCCCAGCAAGTCTGTTAAAGCAGACCAAAAAAAAAAAAAGGATGGCTGAAGCCACAGATAGAACAGAAGAACTGGTATTAAACTGCTGCTCATTGAGTGGCAAAGGAGGAGGTATCAACAACTATCAAGGCACCCAGATACTTTGAACTGATACCAGATTATCACATAAATGGAATAAGCATGTAAAATATTTGTGTGCACAACAGCAACTCCTCCCTACACAGAATCACACATCACCATCTAATTAAGTAATTCATTGAATAATATGAACACCAATGTAACCGATTTCATTTAACACTACAACAGCAAGCAGGCCTGACCTCAGTTCTCAGTTGCCAAACTGCAATACAAGAAATTCCTTGGAAAAAGCAATGCAGCAAATGACATGCCACAGGACAAGAACAAATCACTGATTTATCAGATTAGAGTAGATTTGATGGGATTTTTTTTGTTAATTCAGGTACAACTGAGAAATTACATTGCACACATACTAGTTTTTTTTCTTTTTTCATTTTAACATTAAGAACTATAGCATTCCATTGATGTATATTTCTTTTATTATAAATGTTTTCACTTAAGGACCAAGTGTACAATTAAGTCATAAGGGTGGTGGGTGCAATCATTGCTGTGATATACACAAATCCATGCGTTTTCTCTTATAACCACCTCCATGTACAAATTGAATTCTGATAGCCTGGTCCTATCTTCTGTTTTATGTTCACAAAAGTCAGAAAACTTAACACCTACAGAAGTATGGA
>WWET01001693.1:132650-148723 GCA_011038615.1 Limnodynastes dumerilii
GCCGAACATGGGCACACCTGTGCTGTATATTGTAATGCCCACTAACAATCACAAACGGATTCCTGTGTAGAAAACATCAGTTTTCATAAGTCCAGATAGGGAGTGTGAATTCATTAGCGGTAGCACAGATATGTGCGCATAATCAGATGAAAACCTAGCCAAGGGCACAGAAACAAGGAAAAACTCAAAAGCGAGGACTCCAATATGAACACTGATGTATATCAAGATCACCAACACTAGACTGGCTACACAGATAGGAATGGGAATAAAGTTAAAAACAGATTAAATGAGTAGTTATCATCTGAAGACCACAAAAAACATAGTATTCACTAACTTAGTAACCATCTGTTAAATTTATATTGCATGTTAGGAGGTGCCTCAAAGTTAACAAATAAATAGCTAACACAATTACTACTGTTTACCTGTCTATCTTTACTCTTATACTCTAAAACCATGAAAGAATTTAACTCCAATTTTCCCCACTCTACTTCTATGTTCTATTAAATCCAATAAAAATTTAAGCCCAATTAATAGACCTTTCAAAACCTTATCTCAGTTTATTTGTTCCTGACGGACTTAGTTGATTCAACTTCTCAATTCTCATTTTATCACCCTGAGCAATACATAGGTACACAAGTTGTAAGTGAATATCCCCAGTAATCTCTCACTTCCACACATTCCAAAGTGCTGTACACATTGCTACTTGGTTATCCAATAGAGGCTTATATTCATTTGTTGCCAAGTCATTGACAATGTTAAATATCTACTTGTTTCACATACAAAAGTTGCATTCATTACAAGTTTTCAGAATAGCATGATGCATTTACTAGAAGTTAAGAGATTTGTTAGGCTATAGCTAAATGATGTGAGTCACTATGAAGACATAAGCATATGAGATGTTTTGAAGCTCAAGAGGCGTTGCGAGTGCCCGCTGCGATGTCTCATTGTGAAATAGGGACAGACGAAAGTTGCTTTTTAGCTGTCCCTATTTCGAATGAGAGCCATCGCCACCGGTTCACCAAAGAGGTGGGTAACCCTCTCTGGGGACTTAAAGTTAGGCTGCAGGGGGATGGGACTTAGGGTTAGGCTGCCTGGGTTTCCGAAATTTAACTGCAGGAGACAGCATCCTGGAGTCCGGCTGCAGAAAGGTTCCAAGTGTCGGCTGTGTGATGCGCTCACCTCTGACCCTCGAGCCTCTTTTTCAAAGTGGACTTAAAAAAAAAAAGACTCAGCAGGCTCAAAACGCGTTAGTGGGGAGCGCATCACACAGCCAACACTTGGAACCACTCTGCAGCCGGACTCCAGGACGCCATCCAATTTCGGAAACCCGAGCCGTTTTTGAAGGGGACTAGATTTTCTCCACATTCCATCTAGGATGTCTGGTACGCAGGGGGTTGATAGGTGGACTGTTTTAATGTCCTTGGTTTTAGTGTATGTATTGATGCAATAAATTGAGATTTTATTTCTGACATACTGCACCAATGTTTCTATTTTCTCTGTTTTATATTACATGGGTCTGAGGAAGGAACCACCGAAGATAGGAATGATTATTTAATAAGCTCTCCCCTAATACTGCCTTCGATTAATTTGCATACTTTGGACATTGTCTGTTAATATATATCAGTTCTTACTGAGTCTGATTTTATTTTTATTGAAAAAAAAAAAAAATAAAAATATTGCGTAACTTACGGGGATACGTAAGTTACGTAGCGGGGGCCGCAAAAATAAAGAAGTACCTATATATCTATAGCTATATAGTTTAGGAATCACAAGCGCTAGATGTTTTAGTTCTTTTACTTTTATCTGGTTTTTATTTGGGTTGGTAGAGCCCATTCCTAAAATATCTTACAGCTCATTTTATAGTGCTGGATGTCCTTTAATATATATTTTTTGGACATATGAAACACTATTCTTCCAATACTCTGGCAGGAAACCAGGGAATACATTATTCTCAGCCAGTGTTTACAAACACCTAGTCATAGAATGACATTGGTTAATACAAGAGGATTATAAAAATTATATAAATTACTATTTGACGTACAGCTGTAGGGGAAAGTATAACTGAGCAAAAAACAGCAGCAATTGAGATTCATGCTTAAACAGAGCCGATGCTGGAGCCAGCTAATGACGATTCCAGGACGCCCTTGTAAACACTTAAATCAGGGACTCCTCTCGCCTAGTGTATTGCGACACACCGCTCAGTAAGACTGATTGCCAGTGTCGAAGAAAGCACGTTCCTCATTACGCCAGCTATGCACTATGGGTCATGTAGTTCACGTTTATAAGGAAGAGCTAAACACACCGGGGTAGCGGACTACAAGTCCAGACTCCATCGCGCCGGCCACCACGAGACAGTCACCTCGCGCCAGCTGCGGACTGCCCGATACACATGTCGCCTGATTGGCCGCTCAACACCCGCCCACGCCCATATCCCGCATTGTGCGGTTCTTTGTCCACCCGCCACAGGCACCTCAATGCGGGAGCAGCCCACAACTCCGTGTATGACTCAGCTATCAATCAGCTGTGACTGAAATAATTAGAATAAGATATAAAACCGAAGAAGTGCAAAGTTGAGGCGCACTCACACCCAAGGCGATAAAGCCCGACACCCAGGACTAATACAGCCTAGTGAGAGCGAGAAGCACACGAGGCCACCCGCAAATCCCACAAATGACTGATACATGACAAAGCATCCACAGAGTCAAACTGACACGGGCCGCCGCTCGTGCCTCATCCTGTTCACACCTAAACCACACAAATGAAGAGACTCCCGTAGCAAATAAACAGCCATAACGACCAACTCACCCCAACAGCTCACAGCACCATCACCAGCGCCGCCATAAGCAGCACGGCACATTACGTAGGAATAAAACACTGAGTTCTCGCGAGAACATGTAATCACAAGGGAGAAGGTGGAGAAGACTGCACATGCGCAATCTAAATTTGGGAATGCGGTGCTGGCTGGTACCCCGCGCATGCTCAGTAGGAGTATTCTTTCCACGCTAGCTGCGGTGATGTCATGTTGCTGGTTTGAAACCAATGTTACAGCTTTGGCCTCGTATATAACTAGGGCATAACTGACAACTGCAAACGTGTCACCATTACCCATTTCAGTAGAGAGACTCTTGGTTCATTATGCCCTACACGTGTTGTAATAAGAGTATTCACTAAAGTGATAGAATGTTTATCAGGACTGGATTAAGGTTGGGGTTTGGGGGGCTGTCTTGGGAACTAAACTGGGGGCTCCTACCACATATTATCAAACAATACATGTAATGAAATAGAGATGTGGGAAGTGATTCAAGCCCTCTATTTTAATCCGTCATCCATGGTCCTCACTAATAGTATTCAATCGGAACCCTTTACCTTAAGTAACGGAACTAGACAAGGGGCCCACTGTCTACCTCTAATATTTGCATTGTGCATAGAACCATTGGCCGCAATAATCAGAAACAACCAGGATATTTCATCCCGGTTTAAATTGTCCCTGTTCGCAGATGACATCCTGCTCACCCTGACACATCCGATTATATCCCTCCCCAATTTACTGACGACACTTGAGAAATTTGGTCAACTCTCTGGCTACAAGATTAATAATTCTAAATCGGAAGCCTTGGCCTTACATAATAACTCTAGAAGCCTAGGCCTTACATATCCCCTTTCCTCTTTCGCAGACTCTGGAAACTAAATACGCATTTCAATGGCGCCCTCATCAAATCAGATACCTAGGGATTATGATCACTAAAAATTATTCCTCTTTATACAAAGTTAACTATTCCCTCATGCTGATCGCTTTGACAAAGGATCTGGACCGGTGGAAGGATCAGTATATTTCTTAGTTTGGTAGAATCAAAGTCTTAAAAATGAACCTACTTCCGCGCCTACTTTATCTTTTCCAAACCCTTCCATTATTGGTGCCCTCCTCGGTATTGTCTCTTCTCCAATCCCAATGCTCCAAATTCGTATGGCAGGGAAAAAACACCGTCTCAACCGTGCACAATTAGCTAGACACACAACAAATGGAGGTCTTGGCTTACCTCTCATAGCCAGATATTTTCAGGCTGCCCAACTTAATCATATCATCTCTTGGCACCTACCACCAGGTACTAAGAAGTGGGTCGACATTGAATCTTTTCTTGTTAAATCTACCAAATTGAGTTCTCCCCCGTGGCTGCCGCATTCAAATAGGCCGGCCTCTGCATACACTACACCTACTACACAATTTACCCTCCAGTTGTGGGACCGTGTCAACACTAAATTGGAGCTGGGCCCATACCCTTCTCCGCTCTCACCTATATGGGATCATCCTCTCTTTCCACAAGACTCTCAGAAGAGCATTAGCGCCCCCTGGATAGCTATTCATTTTGAGAGATTTGTACACATTTTAGGCCCCTCCGCCCCAACGTCTTTTACCGAAATTCAAGTTAAACATGACCTTCCTAGTGCCCTGTTGTTTAGATATCTTCAAATCAAAGGGTTTGTTCAGTCTGAAACTAGGAAATCTAGGATACGTACATATACCTCGTTTGAGACATTATGTAATAACAGGGCTGTACAAAAAGGTACAATCTCCACACTTTACAATTCCGTCTTGGTGTCTGATTCCACTGACCGCCTCACATACGAGTACGCTTGGGAGGGTGACTTGAACCGAGTCCTGGATGAAGAAGATTGGGAAATTATAAGAGAAGAGATTGCAAAGGCATCTCCGTGAATCTAACTTTAAAATTTACATCTCCGTGAAACTAACTTTAAAATTTACTCCAGATGGTATCTTGTCCCTGAAAAACTACACCGCATGTTCCCCCAGACTCCAGCAACTTGTTGGAGGTGCGGGAGAATGACAGGTTCCTTCCTTCACATCTGGTGGGATTGTCCTCTTATTAGTCACTTTTGGGATCTTGTCCTGACATTAACTCAACAAATATCTAATTTATCTTTCCCAAAAGACCCATGTCATGTCCTGCTAAATTTACCTCCTCCTGACATTAGTAAACAGGACCTAAAGTTAATGACACATATTATTAATGCTGCCAAAACCCTCATAGCGCGGAACTGGAAATCAAGTACAATCCCGACTCGAACTTGTTTAGTCAATAGAGTCAATTATGTGGCTTCCATGGAGTATATCACAAGCCTCCAAAATAATACAGTTCACAAGTTCCATTGTGTTTGGTCTCCTTGGTATTTGACGATCAATCAATCAATGCCCGGTCTTCTGTAACTAGTTAAAGGATGGTGTACCCCCCTTCTTCCCCCTACCCTACCCCTTACCCACCCCCCAACCATACTTTGATTCATTCATTATGGGTTTTCAGATGTGTATTACATAGAAACTTATCAACATGTGTACTCATTGTTTTAACCTCACATTGTTCAATGACTTTTGCTATATTTTGCATTGTAATGTTTAACCCTCTACAAAATCTACAAAATAAAAGATAAAAAAAAAAAAAGAAATAGAGATGTGTGTACTATAAGCCACTCCTGTATTATCCTGGAGAATCCTGAAATTGCGGCTTTGCTCCTGCAATCTCAGGAGAGCGCGCAAATCTGCATTTTTACTTGATGATGTGATTTAATGCAAATCACTGCCTCTCTGCCTATTAATGCATAATGTTAATAAGGATGAGATTGGTTATGTAATTTTTGTCATCAAGCCCCATTTTTAGTAACACTATGGAACACAAAATTAAGCACTATTATGGGGATAATTTACTTGAGCACATCCAGATTTTACTCAAAGGGGTCTTTTGACCTTGGGTGGGATCCCATCTTGTAAACTTTTAATCTGGAGGAATCTTTGGAACAAAAAAAACATTTAAGAGCGACGCAGCTCATGTTCTGCGCTAGCAGGACATCCTGGCTCTGACAGTTCTACTGTCAATGGGTTATATTTAAACCCTCGGGCAGCGTGAAAAACGTTCCTACGTTGGCTGAGGGTATAAATATAACCCTTTCACGGTAGGATTTTTCAACCCGGGTGATTTCCGGGCTTTTCGTTGGAAAAAATAAAAAATAACCCAGGTGGGTCGCTTAAAACACTCCAGTGTAGACACAGTAAATTCTGGGTTCCACGCCTACCCTGACATTGTGAAGGGGCTGCACGCTGCTCCCGAGGAGGGACTTGTTTACTGTTGCATAGAAACAGTAAACAAATCCCTCTAATCGGGTGTATTAGGTGAGATCCAGGTTGAAAAACCTGATTCAGCATCTTTCACATCACCACCAGAAAAAGGAAAAACCCTTCTTTTTTCTTATGACCTGGGACCAGGACCCCAGTACCTTTCAAATCACCACCAAATACCTGGGATTTTGGCCAAAAACTCAAATATTTGGTGGTGATGTGAAAGGGGTTTTAGCAATAATCTGTTCAATCAGACAGTATCTGATAATTGGGATGATTTTTTTAAAGTGAAAGGTCTCCATACACACTTGGATAATGACTGGCGAGTTTCTGGCACACTGGCATCAGCACAGTTTACAGGTACCCTGGAAACCCCTATTTTAACCTACATTTGTGTACCCTGGCAACCTACTCCTTCCACACTGCACTTCCACCCAGACACCTTCTGCAGGTGAGTGGCTGGGAACACTGAAACTTCGCTCAGCAGCAGAGGGAAGGTACAAACTGCCCTGCAACCATAGGCGCAAGCCTGGAGGGAGGGCACTTCCATTGTCCTCCTCTGTGCTGCACTTACCTTTTGAAGGCTCCAGTAACGGTCCCAAGCCAATAATAAAGCTATTACTGGCTGTGGGCTCCGTTAATAGAAGTTTACTTACCTTTTCCCAGGAATGCACTCTACACCGTCATGACGTCATGCCAGTGCCACCCCGCCCCATCCCCTTGCCTCTGGGTGACGGGTGAACTTACGGCACTGTTTGCAGAGACTCTAACCATGCTCTCTAATAGCCTCCTATTATATATGTCCTGCAACAAAAACTGACCTCCCAAACTGGTAGGGTCCTACCCGATCTTGCAGAGCTTCAAAGAAGGAAGCTGCATGGTTTCTTTGCTTTGCTCCAGATGGGACGCCTAGATTTAACCTGAAGAGAATACTGTTGCAATTAGCACGCACCAATTGCTCTTTTGAAGAGATTGGGAGAAAAGTTAAAGCATGGATGAGATATTCATCATCATTGGCCAAGACCTCAGACCAGAGCCTAGCGCTTCTTGTGGCCTAAACAGGGCCTAAGGCCCACTGCTCTGATTTATCATTTACTATGGGCCTTGTACCCACCATCCAAACATGGGCCTAGCTTCCAACTTGACAACAACAAGGCCTGTAGTAGTGGTGGTTAATGTGCACCAGTGCCTGCTCATTACTCAGGGGCTTGATGTGTACCAGGAGTCAATGTTGCACCAGGGCCTGTTCGTTGCCCAGGGGGTTAATGTGCACCAGGTGTTATTGCTACATCAGAGCCTGTTTGTTGCCCAGGGGGTTTATGTGCACCAGGGGTTATTGCAACACCAGGACCTGCTCATTGCCAAGGGGGTTAATGTGCACCAAGGGTTAGTGCTGCACCAGGTCCTGCATGTTGCCCTGTGGGTTAATGTGTTTCAGGGGTTAATTTGCACCCGGGGTTATTGCTACACCAGGGCCTGCTTGTTGCTCAGAGGGGTTAATGTACACCAGGGGTTATTACTACACCAGGGCCTACTCGTTGCTCAGGGGACTAATGTGCACCAGGGATTAGTGCTGCACCAGGGCCTGTTTATTGTCAAGGGGGTTAATTCTGCACCAGGGCCTGCTCGTTTCTCAGGGGTTTAATGTGCACCAGTAGTTAAATCTGCACCAGGGCCTGCTTGTTGCCCAGTGAGTTAATGTGCTCCAGGGGTTAAGTTACTAGGCATGTGCAGTTGATCCGCTCCTAAATATACGCATGGAAAACCATGCAAAATCATATCTGTGAATACGGTCCTTAATCTTCTGCCTGTGTGTCTTCTTGCAGTTGCGGGATTTTCTCTTCAGTTCTGTTCTTGATACACCATCTTAACACACTCTGAGCTTTTTTCCAGCCACAGTGCCTTTTATGCTGCCATTTAGAGCTTGCTGCGCACTCCACCGATTGGTCCACAGCCACTGTCTGTTATTAGCCCGTGAATCTGTCCCTGTAAGTGGAGCTGTCCTCCCATTGGTCCATGGTAAATCATTCAAGATTCACCGTGGTCCGCCAGGGCAACAGCCACCCTTCATCCGAAGCACCCCTCTGTTCAGGGCTGCCTGGAGTGGGTAAGTACCACTCCACAGGGGCATGTTGGTATCGAATTGGGGTGGGATATAGTGGTATGCCATACCATCACTACTCCAGCTAATTTAATTGAAAAGCTATAAATCTCCATTCACTTCTATTGTTTCAATGTTTCCATACCGCCACTTCTAAATGTTTATACCACCACTTCAAAATTTCTACTTTGACGACTGATTTGTAAAAATAAAGATTTGAACCTTTGATTATAGAAAATCAGGAAGCATGTATTTGTACTGTGTCATGCTGTGTCATGCCGTGTCAAGTTAGGGGTGCAGTATTATACATGACATGCCATGACATTAATGATTGCTTGTCCATCTTATTAGCTCCCTTGCAATATTTTCAACAGTTTTACCCAGTACTATTTTGTAGAAACTGAAAGGACCGGATTTAAATGCAAAAAAGTCTAAACTTCCAAAAGAAGAGCCAACTTCCGCTGAAAGTACACCAAAAGGGCAGACACCTGCACCTTAAGAGAACCCATTTGAAGACCTGACTGGAAACCCTCCTGCTAAGGGTGACATTAGAAATGGAATCTTTTTTTTATCCTTCAGTTACCAAAGGGGGTGTAATGGCATGTGTAGAATGATGAACAATAATTATCACAATGCTGGGCTCAACCACTATCCTGTCAGAAGGCCAACTGCTGATCATGTGCAGATGCCAGGTCCAAATTTCTAATACTCGTCGCAGCCTAGCACCCTGGAATTGTTGAGCCATGCACTAGGACATGGGGGTAGATCCAGAACTCCGCTTGCAATCCGTTTACTAGCGTAGCATATTTACGCGTGTGTACCTTCTATACACTCCCCTTGGCACACCCCTTGAATGTACGTACTTTGACCGAGTTCCGCTTTCCAAACCCTACCTTAACTTTTGGCCGCGTAACCGCTGTCGTCCGCACACATACGGATGGTCAACACGGACTTATGTAGCTAAGTACACCCATACTGTACACTTTAAATGAAAACCCCCGCCTACATTGCGTATTTTAGACGTACTTTTGGCACACGTAAAATTGGCACGTCCACACGTACGAATTTACGCAGCAAATACGTGAATGACCAATATGCTCAGAGTTACGTTACATTACGTAGCATATTATCTGTCGTGCGCATGCGCAGTACACACAAAATTGCGATTTTACGTGTCCGCTAGGCGTAGATTCGCACAGAAGCGTTGTTCTGGATCTGCCCCATGGTCTGTAATATGCAATGGTCCCTAGGGGCCTCATTCAGAGATACGATTTCCACGGCACTTAGGAGCGTATATTTAAGATCTTAGAAAATTTGCATTACTGCGCATGCGTAGTAATAGTGCAACGCCGTCTACGTAGCGGTTAGGAGCGTAAATTCGCTAAGAGCGTAAGTTTGAATCGCACGCAAGCACTTAAGATCTTAAGTGCTGCGAATCTTTAAGATCTTAAGGATTTGCATGGAAATGGGCGGGGGGAGGCAGGGAAATGAGGGAAAGTGGGCGCGGGCTGACACTTAGGATCTTAAATGAACGCTACCACGTCACTTAAGATCCCAAATGACAGCGCAGAGTTAGGGTTAGTCAATTTTGGTCTAAGTTTAAGATCCACCGCTGTTTGCAAGGGGAGTGACTGTTTATGCAGTGGGCTGTAACCTGCTAAGATCTTAGCTAAGGTGCGTATATTTGTGATCTTTTCGCAATCGCATCTCTGAATCACACCCTAGGTCACCAGGATGCAAATCTGCTAATTCTCTGGTGATTATTTGGTGAATACAGTAACTATTAATAGGGAAATACTTCCCTCGATTGATAAAGGTTCAGTCTTGTTAAAAAAACAAGTTAAAACCCATATTGTATTCATTTGTATAGTTAGCGTAGGACTAACTAGAAATGAAAGACTTTGGCTTTAGTTGTTTAGTAGTTTAATATGTCTTTAGTGAAGGCTATTGGGACCTCCTATTTTTTGTTTTTACCTACTGATGAATTTGTCCGTCTACATGAAGCCGATTGAATGATTTTTTTTTGCTTTTGGATCTCTATCTGCCCCTGCCCACAAGTGTTCACATCTCTTATCTGCTCATTCAGCTTTGACTACCTGGTGCTGCTGCTGGTGGTATCCACTTTGTTGCTTGACCAGATCCTAGAATGATGCAGTCCTGTTTGGAAATCAGAATGCTAATGCTTCAAACACACTGTCCAATTATTCATACAAAAGTATCCGATATGACCATCAGGTAGACAGTGTATACAAAATATTTTGGAAAAAAAATTGTATCTTACCAATAATTGAATCACAGTAAATCCGATGTGATATATTGGTATATTGGTAAAGCCTTTTTTTTTGTCCTGGCAGAATTTTATCCCTGCTCATGTGTAAGCTTGATACGACGGAGCGCCCATTGCACTGTGTGTATGCAGCTTAAGCAAAACTTTTCATCATACTGTCACCAACCAGTACCAATATTAAACTAATAGCACAAACTGATTATTTCCCTCATGCAACCCTGTGTTCTCTATGACTCCCCTACTCCTGCACAATGGTCACTCCCTGTGTGTTCTCGCCAACTCCACTACTTTTGTCTTGTACCCTCTGCCACTTTTTTCTGTCTAGTTCCCCCATTTCTGTCCAGAACCCCCTCTACTGCACACTGTTCTGTCCAGTTATCCGTCCACTTTTTTCTCAAGGCGCCTCTACTTACTGTTATATCTAGCCTTTGTTCACTGCTCTTTCCAGCCTCTGTTCTCTCCTACTGCGTCTATCCACTGATCTCTCTAGCTACCTCTCCCCCACTGCTCTCTCCAGCTGCTCCTCTAACCACTACCACTGCTCCAGCTCCTCTAACCACTATTCTCTCTAGCCCCCTCTCCAGTGTCTATCCACTGCTCTCTCTAGCTGCATCTCTCTGCTCACTGTTGTTCCTATGTGACATAATCCAAGACGTTACATAGAGTAAGGGAGCCATGGACATGCATTACCAGCGGGCCAATGCGCAGGTAAGAACTGTCCTGTGCATTGGCCCGCTAATGTGCAGTTCTAAACAGCAAGCATCGGCTGTAGGATACCGCTGATACTTTCTGCAGTTACGGTAAGTATCGACCCCCATCAGCTCCAGGCCCAGGACAGTAATCCCAGATGGCGGCCCTGCTCCCCATCATTTTCACCAGTCACTGTTCCCTCCAGCCTCTATCTACTGCTCTCTCCAGTTGCCTCTTTCCATTCTTTTATCCAGGCATCCGTCTCTACATTTCTCTCCAGTTGCCTCTAGCCACTGTTCTCTTAAGCTACCTCTATACACTGTTCCAGTAGTGTATATACCTCCCCCCTTTTGTGCAACTCGCAAAAGCAGATGTTTTCTGATTCAAGTAGTTGGAAAACATTCTCTTTGCAGTAGTCTGTATCCCTTTCCAAAGACACTTCTGACAGAGGACTAGGTTGAGTTTACAAATATGTATCCCCACTTGGTCACTTTACAGTACAGGCATTCCCTATCTCTGTGTGCATACCCAGACCTCTATACTTCTGGGAACTTCTGTGGGCTGGGGATGGAAAGCTTAAGGTAACTTCTGTCTGTCAGAAGCAGGCTGTGCAAGTGAGAGTGTTTATAAAGTGCACACACTGATGTCTGGATAGTGCAGACCCCTCCTAATCTTTTGCTTGATGATTCACGCCTTCAGAAATAGGGGAGCGGATTCACATTTAGCCATATATTCTGTATGGTAGCCTTCGCTGTGGAGGCTATTGTAGGGGATTTGTGACCCAGAACCCCATATGTAGGATTGCATGGCCGAACCAACACCCCCCCCCCCCCCCCCCCCCGTATTTTGGGTGCAGAAATCTATGCAATAAATACAGTTAGGACATTGACAAGAACCATACTTTAAGTATTCAGCACAAATAGCCAAGCCCTTACTGTACAGTTTAAATGCTTGTACCCACTCCCCATGCATATCTCCTACGCAGGGTGCTCAGATCTGCATGGAACACAGCATCAGTGTTGTGGAGATAATGGTACTAAAAATGGGCGTGATCCAGACTTAATAACGACAGTGAATTTAGGCATGCTGCATGTGTAAAGTAACTCATTGTGACTTTGATTATACGTAACTTGTATGTAACTCCATAGGATATGGCATGACATCCCTATGCAAGCCGAAAATACACATTGTGGGTGAAGGGAGGAATTTAATTGTACAGTATGGGATGGGTGAAGCACTTACGTACGACAAGGCGATATGCACGGCCAGAGATACGCAAGGCAAAGGTAGGGTTTTCAACGCGTAAATCGGGTACGCTTGCGTACGTAAAACCACCTTTAGCATAGGTCAGGCCTAATGGGAGTAAGAGCAAATAACAGAAAATGTGTAATGAATGGAGAGGTAATGATTTGATGTATTAGTAGCTCCACGGTAAATTAAGCTGATTAGTATCAAAGTACAAAAAGCAATCAGGCGGTATTTTTATGCATGCAAAAATTGGACCCCTTACTTTGCAACATGGTTTGTACTCTTCACTGTGAATGAGCCCAATATTTTTACACAATGTATATCATATGTACTGCTTCTTGTAAATCAGGTAATTACAGTAAAGTAGTGGAAGTCCAAACGATTGCTGAGGTTCCATAGGTAAAAAAGTAGTTGTTTTTTTTGTGATGGAATAACGAAAAACGTGATTGCATTTGCGGCAGCATGTGATCTCAAGTCCTGGCCAAATACAAATGCATTGCATATGATGAACGATCGATTGTAAGCATTTTGGTTTGATTTCATTTGATTTGGATGCATAAAATATCTTTGTCAGTTGAACTGCTACACTGAAAGTATTATGTAGCTGAGCTGAACACTGGTTTAAGTGGTGGTACAGTGGTGCAATGGACCTGATCCAGACCAACGATGCTGTTGTACATTTGGAGCTCCGAGCACAGTGGCGGCAAGGATCAGATGGCATATCCCTACTGGATCCAGCCTTCCATGCAGACGAGAAGAGGCCAGTGCCTTAAAATTTCCACACCGTCCTTACTGTGTACGGCACAGAAGTCTGGATAGTACGGAGGACACTTTACATACCTTCCTTCATACATATAAGTGCCTAAGTGCCATATGCATCCTGTCCCATTCCACCGTTATCAATAAAAGGGATAGAACCGCACTAGCCACCTACAGTATGTCAGAACTCCTCAAATAAAGAGGTGCATGAATGAGCCAAAAGAGTAAGCAAATGATTTACAAAAAGAAGAGACTCCACGTTAGCATAGTGTCAGAGGGCTGGCTCTTAAATATCTGAAAAAAAGGGTAGAAAAACTCACCAAGGTGTTAATAAAAAAATCAATACTTTAATTAACCAGTCTTTAAAAATAATGACAAACTATATTTCAATATAAAATAATCACTCACACATATGTTGATGTATCTTACTCTTCAATTACTTATATCACACGTAAGCAGCTGCACAAAAAGGGTTTACGGGGAAATACAATAACAAAGTTACCACCGCTATCCTAATGATGCAATACATGTGAACAATCTCACCCTATAGAACGGTCTGCGCTTCCCCATGCACCGGGGGAACACTCACTGTCATCTCCAATTTCAACTCAGCTGCTGCACAACCACCGGAACCCAGACAGCCTAAGAATAGGGAGGGTAAGAGTATGGCCCGTCAGGAAAGATAATGAAACAGCCTGTTTATGTCACACACCGCCTAACGAAGTCAAACTAAATGTCAAAGGGCCAGATCCAGAGCTACGTTTCCATTACGATTCCTAGTGTAGCGTATTTACCATGCACTCCCCTTGGCCGTTTTACGCTTTCCCAACCCTCCCTTAACTTTTTAAAGCGTAACTCCTGTCGGCTGTAATGGCTGCACGTACTTACGCACCTAAGCAGGCCTATACTGTACAATTTAAATGCCTCACTCCATCTCCGAAACGTAATTACGGGTGTCATATGGGTGGCATGCCCCTTCGTACGTAGTTATGATGATTATATGTGACTGGCCCTTACGCTCTGAGTTATGTGGCGTAACATCTGCCACGCGCATGCACAGTAAGTACTAATGGGTGCTTTTATGCTAGCGGCTAGAGGATATACACTCACGTGCGTGGCTCTGGATCTACCCCAAAATGCGCAGTCATGCTCTAACCCCATTCGCTCACTAGAGACTGCTGTGAAAGAGTGAGTCAGAGAATATTGGATTTATCGTCCAGATGCTAGACATGGTGATACCCGCTTGCAGCTGTTTTTGGCTTTATGTGACTTTAACTGTTATTTCCTCCTCTCGGATTGGAGAGCTAGATTTGGCACACTTAATGTTTATCTGTCTGCTGAATAAATTTTTGTACTGCACCTTGTTTATGTTTATGATTGATACTGGATGATACAAAGATCAGTCCTAAAAAGGGGAGCAGCGGCTCATAAAATCTTCAGAACCTGGTATTTAGATTCTAAACCACAGAGTGGAATTCAGTGTGAACTAATTGTAAGTGCTCTGGACTGATACTGTGGAACTATGTAAGATTTCTTATAAAAGGGCCGGTTCATGTGCTGCAGATGAGGCAGGATCGGGTGCAAACTTGGGAGCAAAAACTTCGGGTTGTTACATAACTTCCCAGTGTGTACCCATCATAAGTCTGCATCCAGTCCATCATTATTGAGAAATTAAAGTTAGTCCTGCTTCTGTCTTTATAATATTATATTGTATTACAGAGTCAATAAAATAGGCATTTTCTCTTGTACAATCCCAATAGGAAGTAATAAAAAAAAACTAATCAGTGCAATGAGAAACTAGCTGAACAAATTGATTTTTAGAAGCTGTTTGGGTGAGAACCACAAACTTAAGTTTGGATTGTGAAAGAGAAGCAACTGAAGGCCACTTCTAGTATGATATGATCCACCCTAATGAAAATGACTGGGACGGTTTCCTAGTTACACCCTAAACACAGACAACTGCCCAGGATTTCTAGTTGGTAAACACTGTCATGTGAAGTTACTCTAAAATTAGTCTACAGCAGTCCTGTGACTATTACACCCATTCTGTGCTGCTTTGCTCAGACAACACAAAGAGCATTTCACCACCAGAACGTTCTATCTGGTCCAGTAAAACAAAATAAACTATTTGAAAAAACAATATCAACCCAGTGCTTTCACTGTAACTTTACTTCTTAGTTTTTTTCAGACTGTAAAAGGGATGTGGAATTAGTGGTAATAATTCAATTACAGAATGGAAGCGATTTTGTCTTTAAACTTCAGCTATTTGTAATGTTATGAAGTGCTAGTTATAGAATATTCTTGTAAGTTCATGTTAACATATTTTACTGTCATTTTTTTCAATCAAATCAAATTTATGGACAATGACAACATAAATACAGATGTGTTTGTGTGTGTGTGTGTGCATCTAAAGCTGTGTTGGCTTATTTGATTTAAGCAAGATTGTGTGGCTGTGGCAGGGAAAGTATTCCCTTTCTCACGATTTGCCTATGAACTACCACAGTCTGCTAATCAGAAAATTGCAGCATCCTCAAATACCTTGCTTACACTGCCCAAACAAAACCCCATAGACTTCCCAGGACTGACTGTTAATGGTCACTTTCCAGCACAACACGGTGGAGATCTGTGAATAAGTAACTGCATACATAACAATACAGTGGTTGGATGGCTGCCAGAGTCATTGTTCCCTAAGATTCATTACTAGCTTTTCATTGAGCACAGTATTTATTCCAAGTTTGAAGGAAAGTTCACAGTTCTGTTCTTGAAACAGGCATTTAAAAATATGTGACTATGTTTGTGAACATTCTATCTATCTATCTATCTATCTATCTATCTATCTATCTATCTATCTATCTATCTAT
>WWET01001693.1:178926-191047 GCA_011038615.1 Limnodynastes dumerilii
CGTAAGGCAGTGTAATTACGGATGACTGGTGAGAGTGCCCGGGGGAGTGCACAGTATTTACGCTTGCGTAAATAACAATCCGCGCTAGTTCATAACACAGACGTAGGTCTGTATCTGGCCCAATGTGTATATTTGGCTTGTTTAGGGATGTCACACCCTATCATATAGAGTTATGTACAATATAAGTACGATCAGAGTTACAATGCATAACATCTGCCACACAAATGCGCAATGCGTTTCCACAACCAGATTTATGCAGCAGCATGCGTAAATTAGCTGTCGTTATTAAGTCTGGATCCGGTTTATTGTAGCTTCTTTTCAGCTACACACAATTCTTTTTTTTTTTTTTAGGAATAACAAGGAGATTTTGTCATGGCTGGAAAACACTCAGACAGTTTGGGTACATACCACTGTAAGGGTAATTAACATTGCCAGGGTTAAGTGTCTAGCACTAATGATATGTTTTACATGTTAGCTGGCCTGATTGTGGAAACTTACTCATTATAATGACATATCTGTCTCCCTGCAGTCTATTAAAAGGATTAGTATTCCATAGCGCAAGGGGAATGAAGCTGTGTGTTCAAAGCAGTGTTTTAGATTCACAAATCCATATAAAATGATCACAACAAAATATGGATAAAAATTGAAATACTTTACTAATATAAAATAAATAAGATAAATCCCGTTAGTAAGAATATATAACATGGCATGACTGATATTTGTTATTTTGAAATTAAGCTCAGTTCTTTATTGTAACCTCTATAACAAATTATTAAGTATTAATGATCCATATATATATTTTGTATAGCTGAAGCAACGAAAAATAAGGGTTTTCATCAGGGTGCATTACACAAAAATAACACCGTTAGAACACTACTAGTTTAATCTTTTTCGCTGTGTTTTGCTTGTCTTATGCACAATGATTAAAATCAATTAAATTGAAACATTGGTTCACTTTTTTTCGGAATGTTTAATAAATAGCTTGTAAATAGTCAACCTGACTGACTTCAAGACTCCAGAGCAACTTCTATACTCGGATTCTGAATGCTTACAACTCCCTAAATGTAGCAAAAGCAATACAATATTATGAGGTGTGACGGTTTTTCTAGCCTTTATATGTATGAACTATTCACACTTAAGTAAGTGTAGAATCTACGTGCGTATTTTTACGATCAGATAAACTGCGCGTGCCCAGAACCCATATATACACACGGAAACCCTGTGCGACTGATTCACATACACGGATGTCTTACTTAGGACTGAGGCACGCATCGGCATGGAATGAGTCCCGCATGCTTGGTTAGGGGGGCAAGACTCTTAATGCAAATGAGCAGCACACGGCTATTAATGTACAGTATGGGCGTGCCAACAGAGTTAGGACTGATTCACAGGTAGGAGTGCCTTGCATAAACTAATATATGCACGGGAAAAGTTAAGATAGCCCTTGACCATTCTTAAGTTGATGAACCGTGTTGTATGCTGTGAGGCTATGTGTCATCACATACGTACTTAGTTGAGGACACATCTGCTGCGTATTTTAATCAATAGTGTTGTTTTAAATGAAAATAATAAAGGCTCGTTTCTGTGAGTATTTTTACGTTCGGAGTAACTGCGCATGCATAGTAACTTTACGCTATTTACATAGAATTTACACACTGAAGTCCATTAGGCATGTATGTGTGAATCGCACTTGGGAACATACGTATGGGCGTGGTTGAAATCCGTACGGACAAAGTTATGTTAAAGTGGGTGGGGAGGCATTTAAATTAGCATTTGAGGGTGCGGTTAGCTACACACGCACGTAAGTATTATATGCATGTAACTGCAAACATAAAGATAAGGGTGCTCTATGGTGGCGGAAGTCTCCGTAAAGCCGTCCGTGTGAGGGGGGTGTCATGGGTGGTGGCTTGCAACGTACGTGTGTATAATTGCGTACCTAGAACCAATGAATCTGCGAATACGGCCCTATGTCATCAATCGCATGAGACTTAACATCCATTCACAGCACAGCCTCTTCTGTGCTGGTCAGGTGCCACGGTTGCAAACCCACCTTCACCCTATGTGGCCCCTATGCGGCCAGCGAGAGTCAGTGGCGGTGGAAAATGTTGCTTGTGGAGTCCAGTGGCTGCGGGAACCCTCTGTCCTGCTGGACCCTAGACAGCTGTCTATGCCTGGGACCACCTCTGCACAATTCTTCTCCAAGATTTTGTTATTAAGCAATATTAGGACCACATTAACCCAACTCACAACAAAAACAACAAACATTTAATAAAATACAGTATGTGTTCTAAAATTTGTCTACTGTCTCATAAGCAAGCAGCTTAACGCTGTGTACACACTGGGCTTTCTTAAAACAAATATTGTGCCATTGTCACGATAACCGGCATTTTACAAATGTTTGTATGGTCCACCGATGCTGTAAAATCGTGTGAAACAGCATTGCATTGTGTGCATGTAATTTTGGGAGCTCCTAATGTTCGTGATCAATGATGTCATGATTCCAAAATAAATCTTCAGTGTGTCCTGTGTCCTGATCTTCAGAGCAACAAGCCCATTTCCTTTTCCTGCATTGGAAAAGGAAATGCCTTTGTGGGCATCCTGCCTTTATGGGCATGCATATCATTACAGCAGAGGTCTCTGGGAGCTCTTTCATACAGACCTACTGGTAGATTGTCTGTAGTGTGTCCTTGTGCATTCTGCAGCTGATCAGGACTTCAGGTCAGGAGATAAAGCTTTTACAGAGATCTGTTTGTGTTAAAAAAATAAATAAAAAAGACCAGAGTGTGTACCCAAGAAAAAAAAAGATGTAGTACTTGCAGCATAACTTCAGTGTACCAATTTTTTTAAATCAAAAATTAATCAACTGGTCAGTTGAAATAGATATTACCTGGAATGTTAATGCCTACAGTAATTGAATTCCATTTTGGAATTCCACGGCAGAATGGAATTTTTCTGTTTTGACAACAAAAAGTACATATGTGCTTTCAAATTATAAATTATTTTGTATCTACAAAATTAGGTGTCCCACAATGTCAGCTCCTGTTTCAACAGTGTGTTTGCCATACGTGTATCACTGTAATGGCCCATATGGCATTGGTCTGAATATACTTCACTTTGACATTACATCTTATCTCTTATTCATATACTTCACTCAATCCTCATGACAATTGCTTTACCAACCTTTGCCACAAAATACAGCCATTGTGTATCTTGCAGATTAAAACCACTTACAAAAGTCTAATGTACAGAGTAAAAAATGAGGTCACTAAGGGTTAATGTTCTAATGCTTTTAATACCAAACTACTGTTGTCAGTGGGAGGAAAGGCTGTTTGCCATAAGAAATGACTGATTTTTCTAACAGCATATGGAGAGTTTTGGATGGAGTCGTCTGTCATGTTAAAACAAAAATAATTCATAGCAATTCATGTATAGTAACTGCCCACTTGTTTGCTTTTGTTAAAAAAAAGTTATTCCATAAAGTTATCTTGTCTGTTAGTAATCATAAAGATATATAAAACCTGTCATTCCGTTAAATTGTAAATCAGTAAAAATACAAGGACATTCAAAAGAACCATGCAGCCATTTTTGGATGCACTGTGGGTCTTTAAAAACACAAATATGTGTGCGTCTCCAGTATGTAGAAGAGTAGAATGGAGACTTGCCCCAGACCCTCTGACTGGGACAAAATATTTCTCATTCCCTCCAAGTGTCCCATCAGTCTCTTGGTGGTTGAGACCCAATTTAAAATATCACGCTGGTACAGGGTGTCATTGCTTTCTCCCCAAGTACCCAGAGCACTGTTGGCACTGCCAAGCTGAGGTGAGATCTTTTATGCATATTTGGTGGGACTGCCCACACCTTTCTTGAAGGAGATGACGTGAAGGGTAATACACTCCGATGTCCCTCAGAGCCCGGAATTCTGGCTCTTATCATACTCTAATATTCCCTTTAAGGCATATAAAAAATCCCTCCTTAAACATTTGAATAATGCAGCAAAGGCGGTAATCCCCACAAGATGGGAAATGACCGCTCCCCCCACCCTGAAGGACTGGTTTCAAAGAGTGAAAATGAAAATGGTCGAATTACTGGCGACATCAACAGGACAATACTCAGAAATTGAATCCACAAGCTTGTATTGGCTCAAATTCCAGCGCACACCTGACTACTCTTTGACCCACAGGTCCAAGACAACATCCCCTCCCAGATCGACCCGACATAACCCTCCGGTCTCCTCAAACTTGTGACCCTCTCCCATACTCACCAACATGACCCATTCCATTAGGTACAAAATACTCTGCTCCTCAGTTTCCACCTGTGTTAAAGAAACAAATAGTTTTTTAAGTCATTTAAACCAGGTGAGTGACAGTTGGAAGCTCAGGTGCAGAGTCTAATGGAAGGGGTAATGTTGGAGGGTCTGCTCTCCTCCTCTTAAAGGGCCTGATCCAGAGCTACGATGTTACACTGAGCGCTGTAGCGCTCAGCGTAACATCGCCTGAGCGCTGTAGTGCTCAGCGTAACATCGCTGCTCTGGCCCACAACTCCCCCTGTGCGGGCGTATGGCCCCTTCCTTACATTGGCTGAAGGCTACCCTAACTTCGGCCGGCGTAAGGAAGGGGCCATACGCTCGCACAGGAGCGTATGGCCTCTTAGCACGCCCCCCAACCTCATTTACTTACCTTCCCCCGCCCACCAGCTGTAACGTGAGCATAGGGACGCTGGAGGACGTCCCCTCCAGCGTCCCTACGGCGCTACTATGGACGCCCGATCTAAGATCGGGCGTTTCCATAGTGACGCCGGGCAACATCTGCCCGGCGCATGCGCTTTAGAGCTACGGCCGCCGTACTAGCGACGGCGGCTGTAGCTCTGGATCAGGCCCAAAGACCGCATATACGCAGTCTATGTAAGGAAAATATACGTAGATAACGTAAAAAATTTAAGCGCATGCGCAGTAGTAAAAAAACGCTAAACTCCGGACGTATATGTTATACATCCGGTAGTCTGCATACGGTCCGTTGCCCATAGTAACCAATCAGTTTCTAACTCTCACTTTCCTATTACATGCTAGTCAGCTAGAATCTGATTGGTTGCCATGGGCAACATCTCCTATTTTTCAAACCTGCAGCTTAGTAAATCTGACCCCTGATGTTTTGTTTTCCATTGAAAACTTAAATAAAGATTCTATTACAAATATGTCTGTGAGGTAAATTTAAATGTATTTTATACATATTAGGAACATAGGTGTGATCTATTTTTTTCTGCTTGCCTTGCTTAAATTCTAACAAAAAAAATATTATGAAAGAAACACAGCTGTGCAGTTACTTGCAGTAGACTTTCAAACTTTTCTGAACATCCAGTATATATATATACATATATATAACACTAATATAAATATAAACATAAATATAAACTTGTAAAACAAGGTACTTATCCACCACAGGTGCAAGACCAATTGAAATTTGGCGGAAATGGCCATCAGATGAATACTCTACTATTTCAATATATATATAATTTATTTTTTCAGTTAAATCAATTATATGTTGTTTAATAATAATGAAGAATTTAAAAAGGTATAAATATATAACCTTATAATTTTACATTCATTGTATAATGTACAGCATTGCAGACTTTAAAAAAAATATACATACATAAATCAGTGCTCGAAGTGGAAATTTAGAAGTGGGGGTATGGAAATTTCAGCACCAGATGTGTCTTGAGTTTGGCAAAGTAAACAGGTCAACAATAAGAAATCACATTGTGTACATGTCATGTGGGTCATGATTTCTACACTGAACTCTTCATGTTTAAATAAATGATCTGGTTACCGCTAGGGAAAAAAAATGATAGTTCCCTCAAAGGACCGTTTCTATGTGTACCCCCTTTTGTGTGCCCAGACAGCCTTATTGCACCTTCCTACTGTGTGTCCAACCAGCCTTATTGTCAGTTCCTTGTATGTGTCCATCCAGCCTTATTGGCCCCACTTTTATTTGTGTTCACTCAGCTTTATTGTCCCCCTCCTTCAGTTTGCACAGTCTTATTGCCCCCTCTCTGTGTCCAGCCAGTCTAACAGCCCCTCTTTATGAGACCACCCAGCTTTATTGCCCCACCTGTGTCCAGCCAGCCTTATTGCCCCCACTTTTATATGTGTCCATTCATCCTTATTGTCCCTCTCTTGTGCGGCTTCCCACTCCCCCATTCCAAATCCCTATGCCCAAACTGCCTAAAAGAACACTATAGAAAACTTATCTTTCCTGTGTCTCTTCTTGTTGGTTCCTCCGCGGCACGCGCTCTGCAATCTAATAACGCGCACGTGACCTTAGGTCACGCTGACAGTGTTACGCACCGCTACCCGCTTCCACACACTTATGTGAGCCCGCTCAGAGTAAAAAATACAGCCGCTCACAGGATCTGAAAATTCTGTGAGCAGCTGTATTCTTACTCAGAGCTGACTCACTGAAGTGGCGGTATGGCATACCGCCGTATATCGGCTCACTTCGAGCACTGACATAAATGGTGTATGAAGTTCTTAAATTAGACAGATTTTGTCATTGAAGTGTACAGAAGCGGACACAGGCGGCTCAGAAAATAGGCATTTGCCTTTTCGTTTTTGCTCCAGTTGTGTACATTCATAGTACTAGCAATAGATGCATATTATGTTCAGTAACAGTGCTTTAAGCGTAGAACTGGTTATCTTCATGTTTAATGTTTACAGTTTGCCAGACTAGGATATTGGGATACTCACAGAGTTCTATCCCTTTGACATAATTGCAGCTAAAAAATTTTTGTTGCCCCAAAAGGCAGTGTAATTTATATATCATTATTATTATGGAATCTATCATATCATGTTCCAGAGCTACCAGTAGGACCTGGGTAGAGACACCAACCCTAGGCCTAACTAACACAGTGGTGGTTGTATTCATGGTGGGGAAAAAATAGTTTTAAAATCTACCTCTTTATGGTCCCAATCCAGAATTCTGATGGCACACGAAAGTCTACTCCCTTCACTTTGACAGTACTCCAAGGCCAGGATTCACAACACCGTAATCTTTTACATACGTGCCTAATTTTGTGATTCTAGCTACTACGCATGTGTGGAAACTAATTTACGCTATCTACGCAGCGTTTCGTTACATAGATTGCGTATATGCAGTCTTTACCAGACCAAACTGCCCGACATCTAAATTGGGGTAATCCCCGCTAAGATGAAATCACTACTGGTGCTGTTTGGAATATTGCAGAGGGCTCACAGAAATTTTTTATTTTTTCATTATTATTTCTTTCTTTTGTGTTACACTGAATAGAATGTAATGGGCATTTGTAAAGATTAAAGGTGACAGCTGCAGTGCTGTGTCATCATTGATAGTTTACAAATGCCCAAAAAGGTGTAAAAATTTAAAAGTGTAAAAATTTATCTAAACCTCTACTCATTAAATCTGTGAATTTTCCAACACCCTTCAATGCAAGGTGGTTTGTAAGCGTTCTTCAATAAATTATGGTAAAATAATGGAATTCTAAATACTATAGAATTATTAATATAGGTAAACAACTTATATCTGCTAGAGAATATATATATGTATATGTTTCATTTCTAAATATAACAAAATGGCAAATAATCATGAAATTAACACAGCCATTAATATGTGCACTATTAAGATCAGGGTCAGTAGGATTATATGCCAAGATCTCCACAAGACTTAATTTTAATTGCCAGATGTTATTATTATCGGAGCTAATCTTCAGGCCCCCCGCTTGGATTTAGAGTCATGGTATCTTTGAAAGCCCTCTTTTTGCCTTTACTGTTTTCCTAAATTGTTCTATTTTTGTACATAACATTTGGCCATATATAATTGATAAATCTTTAATGATAATTATGCTGCAAATAGTTTTTGAAAGTTTCAAAACTGCAAGAAACATAAAGAGCCAGTTTACTTCTTTAACAAAAAATTCCACATAGTAAATGATCCATAATGAGTAAAAGAGAGAAAGACTAATGGGCAGCTTAATGCATTAATTCATCTATCATCCTAATTAACCACATTTGACAAACTAGGAAGATACGCTGATGACACCAAGCAAATTTTGTTTATGTATCTGGGTAATATATTCTGCTCTTTACATAAACTTCCACTGGACAAAGGCCAGAGAGTGTGAGAGAAAGGCTCATGTATCTCGACTCCAGTCTCATACAAGAATACTAAAAATGTTAGTGTGTTTTTTAGACTGCTAATCACCGTTCTGCTGCCGATGTATACAGTGATGTATATGGCTGTGGTACCTGTTCACGTAGCCACAGTGTCTTTATTTACTTCATCAGGATATGTTTTTAAAATAAAACAATCATTTGAAAATACAAATAATTTATGTGGGATAACACAATCCCTACTGTAATTTATAGGGCTCTTACAGGCTACTGTCATAACCATAATTGTTGTTACACAAGTCACAGGAATCAGAAGTGACTTATAGTAACTAAATAATTTACAGAAGAAGTGAGCAATGTCAGTTTGATATATATGTTTGAAAGCATACAACATAAATAATACACATGTTTTATGACAGAGTCCCTTAGAAATATAAAACTCTAGTACTGGTTAAAAATAACGTGGGGGAATGGAAGTTTAGATGATTTGCCATTAACCAGATCTTGTCACTTTTTTTTTTTTTAACAGGCTTAGCCCTTAAATTAAATGTGGGGTTGATCACTTTTCAGAATTCTGTGCAAAGTAGAAAAATGGAACGCACTTTTATAATCTGTGAGCTTTAACCAGCAAGCATTAATATAATGATAAAATATAGTACCCCCTATCTCTTTTCTATTTTTTGTCATAATGATAAAATGTTAATGTCACAACCACAGTGGAGATATACTGTTATATTAAATTTGTACACTGGTAGTTTTCCATTTTCAGTGAATGCAGTGACAACACCTCGCAGCACCTTTGTGGTGGCCCATCATCATCGCTGCAGAAACTGTTTTACACCTATAAATATAGGACGATAATGGGCCGGGTCCAGACCCCTGCATGCTTTGCATACGTGCGGGCATCTGTCTGCCCGACAGAGAGAGGGAAGTGAACGCATCAGTGACTCCCCTCTTTCATGCGGGCTGTATGGCAGCGTAAGCCATAAGCCTGCCATAAGTCAATCGTGCGGATCAGCGGTCCTTACAACCGCTGATCTGCACAAGTGTGGGAGCCCACTCCCATACTCTACAATTACCATACTTTCCCCTGCCCACTTTAGCGGGCAGAGGGGAAGCACAGGCCATTTCTTTGGAAATGGGCTCGTACAGAACTTACTCTTGCTATGCTAGTGTTACTATCGAAACACTAGCTAACATCTGGTTCTTACCCTAACCCTCTCCTTCCATTACCCTAACCTTATACCTCCCTTCCCTGCAGCCTAATCCTAACTCTCCTTTCCCTGCAGCCTAACCCTAAGACTCCTTTCCCCGTAGCCTAAACCTAAGACAATGGAAGTCCCCAGCACGATGGCTGTCTTTTAGAAGTAGAGACAGCCGAAAAATAACTTTTTGAATAGACAATCATTTAGATTTTTTTTTTCAGAATGGGTGAGTATGCCAATCATCATAATCACCCATTCATTTTAGGAAGCGCTGCTGGACACGCCGCAGGAAAGGGGAGTAGCCTCTCCAGGGACTTTTAGTGTTAGAGGGAGGGTTAGAGTTAGGCTCTAGGCAAGGGAGGGTTAGGATTAGGGTCATGGAAGGGGAGGGTTAGGGGTAGGCTCTGGGGAAGGGAGGGTTAGTGCCATGGAAGGGGAGGATTAGGTTTAGGATCAGGCTGCGGGAAGGGAGGGTTAGGGTCAGGGTAATAGAAGGGGAGGGTTACTTATCATTCAGAGCACTGTGTTTGGTTGCCTCTTCGTGTCAGAAGCAGTCGATTTCCCAGCCAGTTTAGAACTCAGTGGGGACCCACACCCCCCTAAGACTCCCTTCCCTGCAGTATAACCCTAAGACTATCCTTCTTCCATCCACCCCATTCCCGCAGCCTAACCCTAATACTGTTCTACTAAACTACATCCCCCTCCCCTGCACTAATCTGTCTGGTAGTCAGAGTGTCGAGAACCGTCAGGTCCGGCAGCGGGTCTGTAGTGCTATTTTTGGAATGGGGCCATATTCTAAAATACAAACAGCTGACAATTAACCGTTGGCATTGTATGTCTAAAATAAGTGGTCGCAGCGGCGCATGCAACCCGATCATAGTGCATCCATACAAGTAAAATATCCATTAAATGTAAGATTTAGCTAATGTGGAGCAGAAGGAAGAACCTCCCAGACTGTTACAACCATGACTGCTAGAAAAATAAATAATAAGTCCATAAACACACTTGACCAAGGTTTATCTTGAATGTGAAGTGGTAAGAGTTGACCTAAAGGGTTCTATTAAGGGACCTTGTGCTGAGTGCAGATGGTACAACGCTTGATGAATTCTTAAATGTCCTGTGTCATAGAAGGCCTCCAATAATTGCAATGAGGGTTTTATTGAAGCCAGCATGACCACTGATCTTGGAGAAATGGACCCATACTACAAGTTTCTTAAGTATACTGGAAAGCATGAATTAGCATCTGACCAGAGTCTGAATCAGGCCCAATTGACTCTTTTGTTCTTGATCCCATGCTGATAGGTCAATATGGGCTGGATTCACACCTAAGAAGCAGTCTTCTTCTTCCAGTTTGGTACGTAGTTTGCCTCCGGGCATTCTATAAAGACCACCCAGAGTATTTTAGGTAAAAAGAGGCAGTGTCAGTCCACCTTGGGGAGGGTTTGGGTAAAAGTGGGTGGGGAGAGGTATTTAGATTAGCCAGGGAGGGTGGGGGGAGGCGGGGAGTGGCAATGTCCGTGCAGACATTGCAAAGATAGTTAAGGTATGCCATAAGGTACCTAAAAAGGGGGGCGGGATGGGGGCAGGACAAGTGAGTTAGGTGTGGGTCTGTCCGGATCTGTGAATCCGGTCCTATAAGATAAAAGCAAGAGAAAAACAGGGGACCAACAGGCTTGAAGTGGGTTAAGGCAAAAAGCCTTCTGTAAATATTGTGATCCATAAAAAATTTCAAAATATATTGATATTTAACATTTCCTTGCCTATAGATGAAGCATCTACCTCCACAAAGAAAGGGTGCAGCATGTGGTTGTTGGAGAATTGGAGCTGACTAGAAATCCTCCTTAAATTTCTTGTAGGGCTGGTAGGTATAGCTTCAGGCAGACAATTCCTGGGTGGCGCTTCTTTTTGGTGAGATCCACTATGGAAGAAATCTACAGCAAAAATTCTAACAAACCTTTGAATTCCCTTTTTCTGGATCCATCTACAAATCAGAACCTGAAATAATATAACCCAGAAAAGGCATTTGTGAATTCTTGAAAATGCACTTCTTTAGTTATTTTAATGAAGATGAAATAGTACTTCCATAATTTGAACTGATGAGAATCTAGATCTTTAATCAAGATGTTGTTTGAAGAGACCACCTTAAATGAATATGATAAATCTTTGAAAATTACAAAGGCTAAAAGGGCATCACAAAATATATATAGTGACATGTAAACATGTTAAAAATGGTCTTCCCTGACAAACTCTGTATGCCCTGCATAGGTCTAGTTTTAAAAAAATTGCTTCCTGGATTCAATCAAATCATTTGGAATTGAGTGGAAGAGGGTAACGATTTTTGCTAAAAATAACATTGAGACACCTATAATCAATGAACAACCTAAGAGAGCCATCTTTCTTTTTTTTTACAAAAAGGAGCTCGGAGCTGGGGACCAGAATTAACATGAAAAGCCACGTTTCAGCAATATAAATACTTCATTGCGTTTGTTAATTTTTCTGTTTTGACACTTTTATATCCGGTAATGTGGAAAACCTGACCTCTGGGGATATCTTTCCCAGGACTGAGCTAGATGGTGTAACTTAATTCAGATGATAATGTACAAAACTAGACTGCATACTAGCCCAATGACCTGGAACCTTGCCATCAATGTAGAAGGCTTTGGGCTACTTTATATTGTTTTTTCAATTTTATACATTACAATTTTATATTTTATTTTGTCTTTTAGACCAGTGCTCCTCAACCAGTGTGCCATGGCACACCAGTGTGCCATGGGATGTT
>WWET01001693.1:224936-241194 GCA_011038615.1 Limnodynastes dumerilii
TATATATATATATATATACTTGATAAATGATAACATACATGGTTGCAGTCTAGTTACAATGTAAACAGTTTTGTTTTGGATTATTCTTGTCTTGTAAAAATAATGTCCAAAATATCTATCTATTTTACATGTAAACATGGTGCTTAAGTTGATGGAGGAATGTTTATTTGAATGACTAAGCCATCATTATGTAGATGTATTATTTAAATGACTGAAATATGTTAATATAGGACTATAAGTGTAATATAATTTCTGAACTGAAATGTAACATAGACAAATCATAGTGAATTCCTGTATTGTGTTTTTAAATATGCCATTTCCTTTTATTGGGAGCATTCTCACAGAGAAGCAAACATTTCTTCTAGTGCTTTCCTGTACAACAGTCATTGGTCCATTAATGGTCATGTTTACTAAAGTATTAAAAGTACCATTTTCACTGTATATATACAGTTACCAACATCTATTAAATCTGGTCTATTTAATGTGCGCTCACTTGGCGATGATTATGCTTTATTCTTATTATATTTCATATTTCTTTTATGATTTTTTTTCAAAATAAACTGAAAGCCCAGATATGGGCCTTTTACTTACATTTGTTATTCTGCTTCCAGAGGTGGAACTAGCGAGTTGTGGGCCAGGTGCAAAAAAATATGCTTCGGCCCTGATGATATCCCAGGTAACCAGGTGATGACGGCTGTGGGCCCTTGTATCAGCATGGGCCCCGGTGCCGTTCCCCCTGTTGCACCAATGGTAGTTTTGTCCTGTCTGCTTCCTTATGTATCAGATGCTCTGCAATTCTCTGGATTGCACATAATTTGTTCTCCTCTCATTGTACAGTATTGAATACTAGCTTCATGCAATGTGTTTATTGGTTTTTTTTGCACACATTTTTAGTTTTCATTTTTGTGCATGCAGGTAAATACTTTAGCTTACAGCACAGAAATAGTTAACAGATTTAATTTTTAACAATAATTTAGAGCTAGGAAATTTCTTCTTTCAATTCTAATTCTGTTTGTACATTTTAAATCTCCCCTGAAGTTCAAAATGGGTTTGCGGAGGTACAGATTTTTTAAATTTTTTTTTGCTGTTGCTTATAACTTTGGACCAACTCTTGTTAATGTCAACATTGCATGCATAGGTTGATGAAAGGTCACTTTGAACTCCTCTGTGCTGATTAGTGAATTTTGGCATAGACTATGTTATGTCATAAAAAAAATAAAAAACAAATTGTTTGTAATGACAAAAAGTTATGCACAAGTAATACAAGTTCAATATTTGTCCCAGAAGCTACGTTAACATTTTAACATTTTAAAATGCATTGCTTTAACATTGAAATTTATGGACTATAATATATGATGTTACTTGTCAATCGGTTTAATAACATTGTGCATTTTGCTTCTAATAATGTATGCTACTCGTGGGTTTATCCCTATTGACCTGATCAAGAGTTCAAGGGCCAGATTAACTAAACTGCAGGAAAGGAAAAGTGGAGATATTGCTCATAGCAACCAATCAGATTTGATCTATTTTATCTATTTTATTATCTAGATTTTATCTATTTTATTATCTAGTATGTAATAGGAAAGTGAGAGCTAGAATCTGATTGTTTGCTCCACTTTTCTTTTCTCACAGCTTAGTAAATCTAGCCCCATGAGTATACTTTGCTTAAATATGTTGTGTTCTTTGCAGTATGTGCAGTACATGAACAACCTCCACAAAGTGCTTGCAAAGGACCTGCTCCGCCTGTGTATGATTATGTCTTGGGCGCTAGTATAAAGGAGTGTTCCACTATATTTTAAGATGAATCTAGGGGTTATGAACTGCAACTAGGTTTACTTTCTAGAAAAATCCTCCGCTAGCTTAGTGAAGGTGATGGCTGCCCAGTTAAAAAAAAAAATTTAATTATATCCCTTACACACAGTTAATCTATAGTTGCGAGGCTCTCAGAATGTAATTTGGAAATTATTCCCTGGATACAGGGAGAGCCATAAAATCTCCCAGATCTGAGCTTGAGGCAGTGATTTACTATAAAATCTGAGCATTATTAAGGATGGATGTGGCTTTATGACATGTTTGTTTATGGCAGCTTTGATTAGGCAGGAGGCGGGGGCTTCAGGCAGCCATTTGCATATATATCGTGTCCTAAATCCCTTCCTTAATGGTGTTGTCTCTTGTTTCCTCCTGGAAGGTAGAAACAAGAAGTCTGCAACTATGAGTTAACACAGCCCTAGAAACCACACAGAACTACACTATGGTATACTCTTTAATCTAGATAATTTATTACAAATAGCAGTCCATTGCAGAATGTCAGCATTTTGAACTGACTTATTTGGTTTCTTTTAATATTAAAAGTAACCACCAAAGTAACAGAAGGCAATTAAAAAGACTTAAAAAAAAAGATCTTTTAAGCAAGTAGTAAACTACAATAACATTGTGTAGCTTGCTGCATTACAACAATCAACCTACTTTCCTAAATATGTCCATGTTATATTTATTAACTGAACTAACATTCAGTGGTGAATAAAAAAGAGAGACAGTTACACAGATTGAAAATTAGATAAGAAACAAAAAAATAATAGAAATGCAATGGGTGCAACAGAATGGAAAATATAATTACTAACCAAAAAAGAGGGGGGAAGCAAAAAAGGCAATCAAAGAGTAAGTCCCTTAAAAAAAAGGCCATTATGTTTGTGCACACCTAACATTAATAAAACTTAACTTTTAATAGTAATAGTTAAAATATTACCACTAGTGGAAAGTGAGACAAACCACAGGTAAACATGGTTTAAAATATACACGAAATGTAAAATTATTAGAGGAGCAAATCGGTAGTCAGTAGCCCCACAAAATATAGATTAATTAGTGTTGCAAAAATAGCTCAATTATTCTAAGTCACACAGCAGAGGATTAACAATTCTAATTAGTGCAATGCTGAGAAACAATAACGGATCACAAATCAGCATATAAGGGGAGAAAGCACTTCCACCTCCTTTTTGTTGTTTGTATTACAGAGGTGAAGCCAGAAGTTTCATCATGAGTAGTGTGATTTATTTATTAACAGGTTTTTATATATAGCGCTTTACAATATTAACAATAATCATAACAATAGTGGGTGGTAAATGGCAGAGACATTCAGTTATGTGGGCCAATCGTAGGGTTTTTTTTATGTCAGGAGACTACTTAAGTTAATTGTGATATCTGGTACAATGTACGATAAAGCTTTACAGAAACTGCGTGGAAGCAATCTAAATCAATCTATCTATCTATCTATCTATCTATCTATCTATCTATCTATCTATCTATCTATCTATCTATCTATCTTATTTGCAACCAAGAAAGCTGGCATAAATATTATGCCTCTATGCCAAAATTGAACAGAACTCTGGATGTTAATGTCTCAAAGACATCTCTATCCACTGCACAAAGACTGCTACATAACATAAAGATCAGACTTACACATGCCCTTGTGCTTGCAATGGACTCCATGGGCCTCATTTACAAAGGACGATTATTTAAGGCGATATGAAATCGTTTCATATTGCCGCGATTTTTTGGCTTAAATCGCGGTATTCACAAAGATGCGATTTTACCGCGATTTAAATCATATCACGCGAGTTGCTGTGATTTATCTATCTATCTATCTATCTTATTTGCAACCAAGAAAGCTGGCATAAATATTATGCCAAAATTGAACAGAACTCTGGATGTTAATGTCTCAATGACATCTCTATCCACTGCACAAAGACTGCTACATAACATAAAGATCAGACTTACACATTCCCTTGTGCTTGCAATGGACTCCACGGGCCTTATTTACAAAGGACGATTATTTAAGGCGATATGAAATCGTTTCATGTTACTCGCGATTTTTTGGTTTAAATCGCGGTATTCACAAAGATGCGATTTTACCGCGATTTAAATTATATCACGCGAGTTGCTGTGATTTTGAAAGGGCTAAATCGCGGTGGTTTTCTATAGAAAAGCACCGTGATTAGACCTTGAACAAAATGGCAGCAAGTCGCGGGAGTTTTAAAAAAAAAACAAGTGATGCATGGTTGAAAGTCTTAGCCATGCTGTGCTGATAGAACTACAAGGCTAAGCATTGCTTAGCCTTGTAGTAATATCAGCGTCAGCATGGTAAGGCTTCTAACCATGCCGCACAGTGTGTAGTGTGTGCACCAAACATACATTAACACATTACAGTTAGTGTGCATGTAAAAAATAAATTTTCCCTGACTAATTATGTTCCCTAATGTGTGCACTTACCTCCGGTGGTCACCGTGTCCTATCCAAAGTGTGTGAATGCAGTGTGTGGTGTTGTAAAAAAATAAAAGTTTTGGGCACTCACCGTTTGCTGTCATCTGTCTTGGGAAGCCTTGCTGGATGTGCTGAAAGTTCTTCACTTGATTGGAGTCTGGGTTCCTGTTGATTGGAGTCACTTCCCCGCTGTTCTCGTCTGGTTCTCTGGCTCTTCTGTACTTGACACGGCGGGGACACGCTCCTCTTCTTCCTCGGTGCTGCTCCTAATGACCATTTGGTCGCTAGGGGGCAGTGTTTTATATAATAGATGACGTCAGAAACGCTAGAGCACCAGTGTAACTGACGTCATCTATTATATAAAGCACTTCCCCCTAGCGACCATGGCTAATTAATTAGTCTCTTCTGTATAAAGTATTTAAGTTTTAACATACTCTACGGCAGTGGTGTTTTTAAAAGAATGCTATTATTTAAAAAGAAATAAATATTACAGAAAAATTAGTACAGACAATTTTATTTTTACCATATACGCATAAAAATTGCTAAAACTATAACCATATCTTTCTTTCTGCATTTAATCATAAGTATTTAGACAAAGTCCTAAAGTGATAGACTTTTTGCAAGCAAATCAATGTTCATTCACAACAATGGCCATGTTATTCTTTGACTACTGGCAAAAGCCCCTTGTGCAGAGTGACTGGTCGAAAGCAGAAGTTGAGACTTGGGATATCGCTGTAGTAATCATCTTGTTTCTCAAAGTTGATGAAAATGACTGTACCAAAGCCATGCCTGTGCATAAACTGAAATCAAATACGCTGTTTAGCTACATTTATGGGTACTCAGTGGAGCTGATCCTGAGTTAGAGCAGCTTCACCAAAAGATGCAAATCAGCACCTGGACTATCTGTGTTGCTATGTGACAGGTTCAAATGAATATGAAAAAATATTGCATGCAGGTAAACTATTGGCAGATTTGACTTATTTTACACAAATACAGAACAATCGAGCAGATTCAGAGCTCAGTGCGATTTACGTTTACACGGAGCTCTGTAATTGAGCACGGAGGAGGGAAGTGCATGTCCCTGGAACTCCCCTCCTTCTTTTGGAGTTCTGGACACTTAAGTGTTACCTTAACTTTACTGCATGGATCTGTGCGTCCATGTGTGACTGCTTCTCCCCACCCCCGCCTATATTGTGGGGTTTAGGCATGTGGCTGTTAAGTGCAGGACCCTTTTATGGAAGTTCTCTTTATCCGCTCATGCGCCGATGTTACAGGTCAGGGGACTTACGCAAGAGACTGTTTGCATATTTTGTATTGGCTTTGCTCTGCGGTTTAACATGGCTTTGAGAAGAAGCAAATCTTATTCAGCTGTCTGTCCATTCATGTTGGGGCTATTAAACTTTATGACTATTTTTACCCTCTGTTAAGTGTAGTAAAGTATAGTAAAAGAATAGCGCAATATCACATTACCATCAGCCTGTACATTTACATTGGTACTATACAGGCAGTACTGCAATATTTCAGAATCCTGTGCTAACATGGATTGACTAGATTATGCCAGATATGTACAATTATTTATTTATGTTTTTGTTGGACTGATTACCTAGTATAAGTGTCTATTCTGGCCATTTATAGAGAAATTAATGTAGCAAACATTTATTAAATACTGTTACAAAATAAACAAACAAACCTAATGAAACCATAAAGAGATAATGTATGGAAGAGCATTGTAAAAATAAAGGCATGCTTTGAAAAACTCCATATTCTCCTCTCCACAAAAATCTAGACTTTGTACTTAGTTTGCGGAACTGATCAGTAAGATAACGGTGCTGTGATTCACTAACTTGCTTATGCTTCAAACAAATATTTGCTGTTAAAGATAAGAAAATGCCAAAAAATCCATCACTTTTCCACTCACTCCTTTACTTCACTTTGCTCTGCAGGAATTGTAAATATTACACAGTACAAAGTACTTTGAGGATATGTCTAGTAAAAGAGCATATTGTAATGGCAGTGATTTAGTAATTTCTAGTCATACTGTTCTATAAATAGGCTTCTCAGATCTTAAAAATTGTGAATTGTGGTTACATGAGGTGTAGAAAGTGGAAAGGAAGCAAATCCCTGAAATCCACTGAAACTAAATGTTTCAGTGCTTAAAATAATAAGATTACATAAAAATAAGCAATGGGAGGGGATAAAGCAATCTACATTAGTACATGAGATCAGTGTTTTGTGCAGTACTGTTAGGTCACCACCAGGGCCAGTGTGCTCCGGTAAGCATGGGGATGCAGTGCAGACTGGCGCCAGGTATAGTAGTGACTATGATTTGCTTTCTTTTATTGTGGTTACAGGATTGTGTTTTATGATGCTTACATGGATACTATAATCTATTAACTATAATTTTAAATTGTTAAAAAAGTGGCGCAAATTTAAGGTTTGCAGGGGGACGTCGAACACTCTAGCATCGGCCCTGGTCACCACTCCCCCCATTCACACAAAACAGGCCTAACATGCAACGCTGCCATCAGGGGGATGCAGGCAGTAACAATATTTTGGGCTTCAAGCTCACTGCCGATACCTTGGCCAGGGCCTCAGTAAGTTCATCCTGGGGAGCTGCACAACAACTGAAGACTGAAGCTCAGGGAGGATCCCTTCTCTGTCTGGCATCAGTCTGCTGAGTTTTGATCCAGCAGGTCTGCAACTCTTGAGAACATGCCCTGTATGTGACCACAGACTTACCTATTTTAGTATCAGGCCCTGAAATTTCTGAAGACAGTCCTGCCCACATGTAGGCTGTTATCAAAATATGATTTTGTGTTTCATAGCTGTGGCTGTCTGCAATGAGAGGGTTGTTACAATGGGAAAAACGTAGACTAACATGGCCCATTCACAATAAAGGCATGTTCCTGCAAATGCTCCCAGACCTGCATGTTTTAATATTTGAATATATATATATATATCAAATTTTCAGTCAGGTATGGAAATATTGCTTGTGCTTTGTGCTTACAGCCTAGTAAAATCAGGGGAAGCATGTTAGATTTTATCAAACATGTATTTAATGTGATTAATTATAGCTTTTTATTTTTATGCAGGTCTTTATAAGTTAAATAAATATTAAAATATTCTTTGTGACAGCCCAAGACACTAATAGTTGGTAATTCCAGAGGTGTAACTACTGTAAGCACAAGGGTACAATTGCTACCAAACCCAGAGTAGAGGGCAGGCCTTCCCAATTAGCCACCCAGAGAATATACCCTGCTTCAGGTGGGGGCTCAGCATTGACACCCTCCCCATCAATCCCCACTCTGTTAAAGGTAGCTAAGAGGCAACAGGGATTGAAGCTTGGGAGAGGATAAGGGAGCTAAAGAATGAATGTTTGGCAAGGGCAAGGGTAGAGCTGTTGGAAGAAAGGATAAATTTAAAATGAAGGAAGTCAGCCAAGGAACATGACTAGAGCATTGTTTAAGGAACCATGTGATCTTCGAGTGCAAGAGATGGGGATTAAAGTGGCAAAGGGAGATGCAGATACTGGGGCAGGCGGAGGAGAGGGTGGCATTGTAGTGGTTTGTGGCTTGGTTAAGGCAGGAGAAAGTAGTAAGGGGGGAGAGGAGAGGTTCAAGGGAGCAGTAGAAGGCAATGATCTCAAGGGTGTTGTTCTGTCTGGTAAGGATGCCTTTGGGTTTGCGGGAAGGGGAGGGGAGGAGGAAAGGGAGAAGGAGAGCAAGTGATAATCAGGAAGGGGAAAAAGAGGGATGTAGAATTCAGATAGACTGCAGAGATGGGAGAAGATGAGGTTGATGGAGTGGCCTTGTGTGGGTGGGGGATGTAGTCCATTGAGTCAGGCATAAAGATGAGGAAATAGAGTTTAGAGGTGTTAGGGTGGAAGGGGATATCAACGGGAATGTTGATGTCCCCTAAGATAATGGAAGGGAGATCAGAGGAGAGAAAGTGAGTGAGTCAGGCAACAAAGTTCTCAAACTACTGCAAACAAGGGCCTGGGGGGTGGTAAATGATAGCCAGGTGGAGGTTGGTAAAGATAAATGCAGTTAACTTAAAAGGCGGAGAAGATAAGGTAGGCCTGGGGTTGTTTGAAAGGTAGAGGAGGAAGAGAGGCGGAGGCCTAAACCACCTCCATGACGATCGCCAGGTCAGAGAGAGTGGGAGAAGGACAGGCCTCCATATGCGAGAGCATCAGGACAGGTGGTGTCAGTGGGGGAGCGTTATGTTTCAGTTAGAGCTAGGAGATTAAAAGAGTTAGAGATGAACAGGTCATGTTTGAATGGGAACTTGCTACAGATGGATCTTGCGTTCCAGAGAGCACAAGAGAAGGGGGGTAAGGATAGAAATGGGAGAGGGAAGAGAAGAAGGAAGGTGGGGGGATAAGGGGTGCAGGAATCAGGATAGAAGAGCTACTTAGCTTTTACTTATTCCACACAACTACTTAACAGCTTTAATTTTCAATTGTAATTTAGAATTGATATAGGAAACTCTATGACTCACCTTGGTTTATTCTATTTGAATATGCACCCCCTTCTGTTCAATATAGTTTTAAAAAGATGTACACTTGCACCTGTTTCTGCTGGAATAGCCCTGTAATTGGATTCGCCTAAGACTAAATCCAGATGTCTCATCCAATGCAACTTTGGATTTGGCCACAGACCTGCTATGTTTTGTGTGCGCTTTTTTTAAAGCCGAATTCTGGATCAGGTCCAATTAGTTTTTCGAGTGGATTTATGACTTCCTAATTCCAGTGGTTTGAGTTTCAGAAATAATAAAGCAATAAACTTCATTTTATTGAGTCATTACATTTGATACTTTTTAATTGAATTAATTAGTTCTTAATGTGTACAAGTATTTTTTATAATCTGAAAAGTAGTGCAACTTTTTTATTCATGTGGTAAATTTCTATTTAAAGTGACAGATATAACTTGAAGAAATATTCTCAAAATATAACGTAAGACAAAACCAAATACTGTATGAGTATATATGCATTAGATGCCCTAATGATTGATGTCTACCTCTTTGTTTAACTCTGTTCTTTCAAATACAGGGGAAAGCAAAGCTTAATTCTTTATCAATGTTAATTGCTTGACAAACAAACACACTTGCCTACCCAGACCAGGCATGTTGCAGTTATACCTTGTCTTCACAAATCCAAGTCATGCAAACCAACAACCTATGCTTTATAATTATCAAAACTAATAAACTTTTCTGTAAAATTGTAACACCCCTTAAAAAACCACACACACCTAGGGCCAGATCCAGAGCTATGCTGGGCCGCTGTCCGTAAGTACGGCCAGCGTAGCTCTACAGTGCAGGGCGCCCCTTCGTCCATAACTAGGTTGTAGTTACGGATGCCTGATCCAGGGATCCCTGAATTATAGATTACGCCGGGCAACATCTGCCCGGCACATGCGCAGAACAGCAGAAATGCTGTGCTCATGCATTTGGCCACCATAACTAGTGTGGCGGCCGTAGGTCTGGATCTGTCCCCTAATCACTCTCCAACACATCTACTCTAATCCTACTCAACAAAGAAAATCATAAGGGCAAAATATGCAAATTCTCCTAGTTATTCTTCCCGAATGACAGGGCTGATCCGGACCTGAGCAAAACTTGTTGACTTGCAGCAGAAGTTACATTTAATATGCAAAAACAAACTTATAGTTAAGAGGTGAATTTCCTATCTCAGCTCTAATGTACAGATTAAACATAAATTCATGCAGTTTGCGAATTCTAAGTACAAAAGCAAAGTATTTTCCCTGCATGGTTTTCCTCTGTTCTACACTTGCACTTATTATGGGGCTGGATTCACAGATACTATCGCAAGGGGACTTACACAAGCTGCTTTCGTTTGTCCCTTGCATGTAATAATTGTGAATGCGTGAACAGATGATATGCAGTGGATCTCCATGAGAATGGGGACAGAGTTCTGTCCTGCATTTGTACGGACGCAGATGCATGCAGTAAACTTAAGGTTGGGTTATGGACACATAACTGTACATAACGCTGACTGTGTGTATTTACAGATCCCAGCACGTACAGAAAGAATGCAGGGGCCTGAATTTGGTTCTTAAACCTATAAAGGTCTGACCCTTTCAGTGATCCACTTAAGTCTAATAGGCTGTTTCTGCATTTTAAACTATCATCAGATGATTCACAACAATGGGGTTTACTAACCCTTTAGTTAAGGCCCTAAAACTCCTAATGTTTTCATATCTCAGAAATATGAGTTTTGCTTTTGTGTAAACCAATTGCTTATTACGCCGCACATTACATACATACACTAATTGCAATCTCCATCTCTACTTTAAAACTAGAAATACGTAAAATAAAAAAGTATTTTCTTCTTTTAATTTATCTAGATTTTTTTTTGTCTATGTTTATTATACACAGCGCTATCCAAAGGGATTATTTATTTTGTATTGTTCCTAATTTTAATGAGGGTGTAGGACCCTCTTTTAATCCTTTTGTTTTTGGCTGCTGTGTTTTAAGCGCAACTAACTCTAGAACTCTATTTTACTAATTATCACTATTGCCAATATGAGGCTTTTACGGCATTACGCCGCCTCAAGGGACGTAAATCCCTGCGATCGGTTACGTAGATAGCATAAATGACCTACTACGCATGTGCAGTAGGTCATTTCGGCCAGATACGCGCTTAAGAAGCCGCAGCTTCTTTACTGTGAATCAGGCCCATTGTTATTTTATAAATGTCATTTATGTTTTATTAAATTGTGATCTTTACCATTTCCTTTTTTTCTGTTTTTTACATGGTGTTTTTTACAATCTATATTCTCAAAATGATATAACAATTTTTTTTACCAATACATATGTTTTAATTTTTTTTATTCTCAGTCTTTGAATAAAATGGTGTTTTGTTGTAATAATATCTTACATTTCTTTGCTTGTTGTTTGCTAAATCTATTTTTGTTGATGATCTCAAACCCTGTACAAATCAGAGCAATTCTGTTATTCTGCCCAGTGTTTGAAGTGAGGTGGTATAAAGTGATATGCTATAGCCTCACTTCTAGCACTGATTTAAAGTTTCCGTACCAATGCTTCTAAATGTCCATACCACTACTTCTAAATTTCCATTTCAACCAATGATTCTGCAACTTTGGTAAGTATTTTTACACATTTTATTATTGCTAATCTTTAAAAGTTTAGCACAGGTTTTGTTGTTGATATTAACACAACTTTATGCATTTACATATATGATGGGTTACAAAGTTTTCTAGGTCTTCCAGTTTGTAAAACCCTATTATAGTCATTACCACTCAGCTTTCAGAAGGGAAGGGTATTGTAAGGTTGACAGTTATCCTGACAGCACTAAGCAGCCAACGTGTCTAACATATCGACCTGACTATATCCAACAGTTGTTATTTGACAAATGTCAGATAGACTACTTTAATGCCTGCATATGTTTGACATTACAAACACCCTAATTCCAATCCTAACCCTAACTACCCTAATTTTTAACTTGTATGTGATGAATTTGGTGCGATGGGCCACAGCTGTAGTGACAAGAGATCGGTTCCAGACTCCTGCAAAGAGCAGAAAACATCCATTTTGTGGGAGTGCACATGCGCACACTGGAAGAGCAGAAAACATCCATTTTGTGGGAGTGCACATGCGCACACTGGCCTGATCTAGATCTGAGTGCATGCCAGCTTGCATGACATTTCTTTGCATGATTTCGCACTGTGCATGTGCAGAACTGAAGCACACATCTATTCAGATCAGAAAATAACTCTTGTGAAGGAAGGGAGGGTTAGACTGGGAAGGGAGGTTTAGACTCCCCTCCCCATAGCCTGACCCTAAGTCTCCCATCCCAGCCTAAATCTATACTTAGTTTCCCACATAGCGTGTGTCGGGACGTGCACTCCCAACACCGGGCACCTTCTCTTCGGTCTCTTCATCAGCTGATATCTCCGCTTTCCCCTTCGTCCCCCTCGTCCATTAGGTCAGGCAGGGAATTTTACGGACCCGGAAGGGTGAAGCACCGCCGTGAGGCGGTTACTGGAGCATTCAGGGTAAGTGGGTTTTGGGAAGTGCAGGCCTCCGAGCGGTGATATGGTTCATCAGACCGATGATTTTTCCGGCTCGGACTTATTTCATCATATACAATAAGCACTCTTTCCGACCTCACTACATNNNNAGATCAGCTTCCGACCTCACTACGTACCTAATTTATGACCTTGGATATTTTATCTTTCTCCTCATGATTTATCATGTTTTGAAATGGTGCCAGTTTTAATTGTTAATATATGTTTTCCGGTTCTTATGATTCAGTATTTTACTTATTCATATTAAATGTTAAGTTTTAACACAGATCCCTTTATTTTCTACACGTGGTCCTTTCACAATTTAGCACTGTACTATTCCCACATATTGATACATTATACTTGTCTTGCTCATTGATTCATTCTTTGTTTGGATTTTGTTTCCTCTCAAGTGACTGCTTATTGGATACCTTGTGTCTCATTTACTGGATGCATGATTGATATTTTTTTGCTATATGGTCTTATGATGTAGTATTATTATATTTTTTACTTTTCACAACTTCTCTGACCATGATTGTTCATTTATTATATTTCTCACAGTGTAATATGATGGGTTAAAGACGTAATTACTATGCTCAGCCGGCTAGAATTGTGATTCACCTATCTGAATGCAAAATTGCCTACTTATGAATTAGTTATATTAATTTTCCTGCTTCATGATAATATCTATAAACTGTGTACCAATTATATATATTCTAAGTAGTGTCAGAGATCCCTTGCTCAGGATTGTGCTTGACCCAATTTATTCAGATACCTTGTGCACCATTACATTTTGTTCCCCATAAACCCTCCTTTTCTGTCCATCCATGTCCCCTTTCCCATGTCAATCTATATATTGAGGGCCTTATTATGGTTGCACCCCCATCATCATGATTAAGGTGTTAGGTATCGTTGTCTAGGGTCACAGTACCCTTTCCTGAGCAATTCTATTTGTCTGTGCGGCAGGTCAAAACCTTTCCTTCCCCCCTTTTTGTTTCCCTATATCCTAAACATTTTTCCTTCACCATAAATCTATTCTCCCCTATCCACGGGTTTGACCCTAACGCTCCCCTTCCATGACCCTAACCCAAACCCTCCCTTCCCCAGAGCCTAACCCTAACCCTCCCTTGTATAGAGAGTATTAGATGTCAGAGGTGGCACTTCAGAGAATTACCCTAAATTACTATTTCAAGTTAAAGCAGTTCAGAAATTGTCTGCCATAAGCAAAGCATTTTAACTGTACGTTAATAAAAAATTAAATACATTTTAATTACTTGGTACCTACCGTATTTATTAACTTTATATATGTATATACTTATGTTATACAAATCTAGGTCAAAATTCTGAAATGTAAACAGCAGACGACCTGCTAAAAATAGCAACATATTTTTAGCACTACAAATTAAAAAATATACTTCTAAAAATAAGCTGCATGATACTACATATTTATTTAATTGCTACAATTCAATGTGACTTTGCTTCATTATTACAGCTTTTCAAAGGAGAATACAATACACTGCTGTCATATTTTTGTCCAAATAATTGTCCAAATAAATAGCATGATGAGTAATGTAAGCAAATTCATATCCTTATCAAGCTTTTGATACCCTTCCACAGCACAGAATGTGCTTCTGGTAACACATAATTTTACATTCTCATGAGTTCAATACGTTTATTTCATGCTGCCAATTAACTCTCTGTATTAGGTACACTTTGTACATTTTGCACTAATATTTGAAGCAGACTTTTTGGAGCATTCTAAAAACTGTGAGTGCTCCTCTTATTTTTAATTAAACATTTTAGATTGTTTTCAGTTGCCATTATACATTATACATGAAAATTATTAAAACTTTTCTTTATCACATTAATAATGCATAGCTTTATGTGCAATTTGTAAATAAGAGTTAACCTAGGAAATGTTATCTCATAAATCTGATCTATCTAATCTTCAATGTGGTTTACCCGAGGTGTACATTTTCGTGTGTATTCAAATATGGATTAACTCCATTGTGTCAGAAAGATTGTTTTTTGGATATCCTTATTTGGATGTTTGAGGACTGATAATGGAAACTAGGAGCCTTTTTGTATTTGCAGGTATACAGTGCTTTTTTTGAAAGAAAAAAGGTGCTGGAACTCACATCAACTCACGCACAACCACACAACCAAATTTGATTCGTTGCTGTGGACATCTGAAATTTTCTTTATTATTAGGTCTATTAGATGTACAGTACTATGCAAAAGTGTTAAGCGAGTGTGGAAAAATGCTACAAAGTAAGAATGCTTAAAAAAATAGAAGTGCAACAGTTTATTTTATCAATTAATAAAATACAAATTAAATGAATAGAAGAGAAATCAAAATCAAATCACTATTTAGTGTAACCACCCTTTGCCTTCAAAACAGCATCAGTTCTTCTAGATACACTTGCACACAGTTTTTGAAGAAACTTGGCAGGGAGGTTGTTCCAAACATCTTGGAGAACTATTGTCCACAGATCTGTGGATGTAGGCTTGCGCAAATCCTTCTGTTTCTTATTGTAATCCCAGACAGATTTGATGATGTTGAGATAAGGGGGTAAATTTTGGCTGCGATGTGAAATTGCTGCTTAATGCCGTGATTTTTCTGAGATATGTGTGTAAAAATCCCAGTATTTACAAAATTAGCATTTTTTCCGCGATTTCAAATCACTGTCGATATTCAATGACTTTTCGGGGCTTAAATTGCAGCGATTTTGCACCGAAAAATCACTGCAGCCCTTAACCCATGTAAAAATGAAAAGATAAAAAAAATATAAAAATGCATTTAAAAAGTACAAAAACAGTGCATGACATGCTATAAACCCTTAGCATGCTGGCACATGTAGTACTAGATGGCACAGCATGCCCATGTGTTGCAGGGCATGCTGTGCCTTTTAGTACTATAAGCATCAGCAAGCCAAGGGTTAACAGGCTCCTGCGCCGTGAATAATTTGTCAAAAAATAATGTAACATAAAAATCTTACTCTTCTGTCATCGATCTAATGTAAATAATTCCAACAGTGTTACCCCTTAAATAGTATTGCTCCGTTAGCTGTTAATTGACTTGTCTTGTCTAATTGTCTTGATAGTAGCCATTATGATAGAGAACTAGCGCTATACTGACCATGAATAAATCTTTTAAAAGTGTCTCATAGTGAAAAAATTATAAAATAAATGTACTCACATTTTAGTTGTCATCAATCTTAGGAGAGTTGCTAGAAGAAATCGGCATCTTGATTGAAGAATCCTCTTCTTGTCCCAGAGAGATGCTGGAGGCTGGTCCTGCTCCTTCGGGGTTCAGTGGCTAATGAGGCTACAGTCACTAGAGGTCCCCCTTATATAGCCTCTATAATGTCTCGATGGCCAATTCATCATTCTTGATGTATTCCTATTTCCAGGCAATTAAATGATGTCGGAGATCTGTATATGATGTATTAAGATCTTTAAATGATGTCAGAGATCTGTAAATGAGATATAAAGATCTATATATAATGTCAAAAGTCTATATATGATATATATATATATATATATGTATAAAAGTCTTTATATGATGTCTATGAATATGAATGTATGCAAATAATGTATATTGAGATGATGGCCAATTCATCATTCTTGATGTATTCCTATTACCAGGCAATGGTCTTATAGGATGTGTAGATGGATCTCCAATTTGGCATGAAAATATTCATACAAAAGAAACATGATTCATATCAACAGTTTAAATATTTACCAACTTCCAGGAGCATCTAGTTAGTGCTGATTCATTAGTTTCAGGCAATGCAGTTGAGTCATCTCGTTATCCTTTAGAATCCCTTAATTCATTTACTTTAGGCAGGATGCCAGCACATGACTTACTATAACAGTAGGCACTATTGTTATGTTGATCAAAAATATGAACAACAGCAAAGATTTTGTTAATGGAACAATGCTGAAGGTTATAT
>WWET01001693.1:241814-290207 GCA_011038615.1 Limnodynastes dumerilii
GTTTTAACTGGGGAGAGTGAAGGACAACACATCTTATTATCACACATTGATTCACAACCAAGCAACACCTTTTTCCTTTCTTGCTTAAATAACACCAATTATTCGTAATTATTGCATTCACCCTGACAATAATAATATTGTGCCGATCAACATACTTACCCATTCATTCATTTGGAAATGCTGCCGCAGACCGATTGCAATGCTGCAAATCCGCTGCACTGATTGGACAGGTGAGTAGGACTCTATGGGGAGTTTTAGGGTTAGGCTGTGGGGAAGTAAATATTAGGCTCAGGCTGTGGGGAAGAAAGTCTTATGGTCAGGAAGTGGGGAAGGGAGGGTTAGGGTTATGGTAATAGAAGGGATGGCTAGGGTAAGGATTAGGATAAGAGTTAGGGTAAATAATCATCATTCGTGATTTTATTTGGAAGCCACCTCTGAATTCACTGGTATAAAATGGCCCTTTTGAAAAAGGGACGTTCAAACCTCCGACTTACTCCGGGCCTGTGGTTACATATGGACAGCTTTACGTTGCACAAGTGAAAAGTGAAGCATCATTCTTTAATTTCTTTAATATAGTGATTTTTTTTGTATAACTTTTTTATTTTAAGCATAGCAATTATACATACATTTCAATGTTAAATGCATCATCAGAAGTAAAGTGGCTGGTTCTGTTACAAATGCTTCCACAAATTTCTCCACATTTTATCCATGACATCAACATAGAATCTACATGTCTCTCTATTTGACACCATTGTTAACAAAACATTAGACATTGTTATAGGACATTGCTAGACATTGCTAGACTTCTGTTTGTGGCCAAGGGGAGACCCAATAATATAATACCTTACTTATAATTTTATATCCCCTCTTCCACATGTATTGAAGGATCACCCAACAACAACCGTGTCAGGTACCATGAGGTGTTTTTAAAGCTATTATGTATACTTCTTTGAGTGGCAGGAGAGAGGGTTGAAATATATGTTTCCCAGATAGATATAAAGTGACCGGCCTTCCTCTCCCTCTCCATAAGCACCTCCACCCAATCCATTCGAAAGATATGAAACATTTTTTCTTCATTTAAAGAAAATGTTATTCATCCAGTCCCTATCCACTGTTGCAGTATGGCTTTTTTCATGGCTGAATTGATGGGCAGTAATAGCTTTTTACATTTCCCTTCAACCCACTGCGCCTCCGGGACTATTCCCAAAATTGCCCATTCTGGGGTAAATGTGACGTATGATAACAAATGTTGCTCCGCATGTCTTTTAACTCTTAACCAAAGATGTCTAATCAACGAGCATTCCCTAATATAGTGATTTATAATATAGTTATTTATTAATTATACTCCATTGTTAGAATTTCTACATCTAATGCAGTGTATAAAAAAGTTATTGAATTCTGTTAATAAAGTAATTTAGTCATTAAATTTCAGTTTCATATAAAGTGGTCAATACCGGGTTTAATCAATATGTATACTGACCCTGATCTATTAGCAACAATCTTCCTTTACTAAGGCTGCCTTTGTGCGAGTGAATGTATAAATCGAGGTGGCTTAATTTCACTTTCACTCACACCAGTGTTGGTTATAAGAAAGAACCAGCGCTGCATCCTTTTAGTATGTACAGAGGAATCCTTAAAGAAATAGGGAGCACACATGTCTAATATAGCGTTAAAGATGTCTCATTGTTCCAAAAACCACCAGTGTGTACCCAGCATTACACTAATAAGAACACCATCTATTTAAGATAATTAGGTCCTTGACCATTTCACGGCCCAAGTAGGGAAAAATATATCACATATATAGATCCGATGGCTCAGCTTATTTGTCCCTATCCTGAGAAGTATAGTCAGAGCTCTTCATTCAGAACTGTATATTATAAACGATATATTTTTGATAAATGATAGATATGTATATTTTTTGTATTCAGGGCCCTATTCATACAATTTTTTACACCAACACCTATTAGTAAACAGTGTTTCATCCTAAAGTATCAACTAAGACAGTCTCTTTTTTCCATCCAATATTCAAATTAATACATACAGGGCAGGACATAGCTAAAAAAAAAAAGGGGTACAGTTTTTCTGGGTGTAACTGGGTGCGGCTTGAGCAGATCTGGCTCAGGTAGCATTTTAGTAGGGAGTTACTGTAAGTTTACTGCGTGAAGCAGATACAAGTACAAGTACAAACTTTATCACATGTAAGTTATTACTGCCCTAAAGACACAAAAAAGAAATACTAAAATCATATATATTATAAGCATATGGTAAAATTAAAAGATATTTATTTATTGTTGCATTTCCAGGAATATAATAATATATATATAGATCTAGCTTAATTTGATATATTAGTGTGGTTACAGTGGAACTCAGCTACTTGCATGCATGCAATTTCCTACTATATATTAATTATCACTGGTTTTGAGAAGGCTTTACCTGAGCACAACTGTATACAGATCCTATACAAAGTGACTATATGATGTTAAGCTGGTTACACACCTGTGTGATTGTACTTGATATGTGATTGACCTTACATTTTCACATCAAGATGAGCATGCTAATCACGCGTATACATGATAACAATTTAATGGCAGATCTGACATTGTCAGCTCTACTAACCATCTGCTGAAAAAAAATTGCAGAAACACACTATACAGATCTATGCATTGCTGAGCATAATTTTTATCACCAGAGAAGATGGACAGGCTGTTGCTGGACCTGTCGCCCACCGCAGACCCCAAGTGAGTTAGGCTCTGGTGAAAGGAGGGTTAGGGTTAGGGTCATGAAAGATGAGGGTTAGGTTTAGGACCAGCCTGCAGGAAGAGGAGTGTAGATCTAGGCTTAGGGTCAGGCTACAGGCAGAGGAGTCTTAGGGTTAGGCTACGGGCAGGGGAGTCTTCAGGTTAGGCTACGGGGAAGGGAGTATTAGGGTCAGGCTTCGGGGAATGGAGTCTTAGGGTTAGGCTGGGGGAAGGGAGGGTTGGGATCAGGCTGCAGGGAAGGGAGGGTTAGGGTTAGGGTCATGGGACCCTTTAGAAATAGGGCCGTTCTCTGTGGAGGCCCACACCCTTTATGATAAAGCAATGATACATTTATTCTTATGATATGGACTGTACCATTGTCAATAATATGACCATCTAATTGTTGACTGCAACTGAAAGAGATGAAGTACCAAAAGAAGGAAAAGTAAAAAACTGCTTTAAAATATGGCAACTACATCTTTGGTTATTTGGCAGCTTTGTATTGCTGATATTTTTCCCTGGAATTATACTTGTTAGTGTACTTACACAGAACTTGGAAAACTGTTCACCATATTTGCAGACGTAAGATATGCAGACAATAGTTGTCCAATGTGTTAAGAAACGAGTTACCCCAGGGCAGCCAATGTCCCAGTAACAATAAAAAAAGAGCGCAAAACATTTCTATTTTGGAGTACAGGGTAATTTTAATATGATCCTTTAAAGTCAGGCCTGGAAATTTATTTTCAAATTGATTTAAAAAAAAAAAAAATAGGATTACTTACCCAATAATGAAAATTATTGATGATGGGCAGCAGTGGATATTATGTTGCTTCCACTGGAAGCTGTAATTAGATTATATTACTTTACAGTTTCCTTAGTTAATATAACTAGAGCTATTCAGAATAGGATAGAAATTTCGAGATTTGATAACTTTTTAGTTTTTTTTTGCTATCTTAAGAGGCATTCAACTATGTTATTTTTACTATGTGAAAACATGCTGACTAATATTTTGTTACTAAAGACCCCCCATATTCTTTCCTTACCCTCTATTACTCTTGCTTAACCTCTTTAAGTTAACGCCTATCACTTTTTTTTTTACTTCATCTTCCCTCAGTAGATCCTGCATTCCTTGAAATAACTCCCATTTTTAGGGGACATGCAACTGTAACACTGCTTCTTCTAAAAACATCATAACCACAACTTCAACTGCTTTCAATATCCCTCAGAGATAATCTAATAATGGGAGATTAAACAGTCAACCAGTGGGAGGCTTGAAAAATTCATTAGCAGGTCATCTGATTAGTAAAGATGTTCCTGGTAGCAAAACATTCCATGTTGTTTAATACGACATTGGAGCTTGACAAAACAGAAAGACAAACAGTATGGGGTTAAAAATGATGCATATTGTGTTGCATATAAATGCCAATGATTAAAACAAATGGACAGAGGATAATTATTTAATTGGAACTGTCCATTTCAAGAATGCTTCTCATAGTTAGCTAACAGTAAATGAGTTGTGTATAAACATTCTCAGGGGGCCTAAGATATGACCGCTCACATACATAAACAACACAGGAAGATAAATGCCATTTGGCCCACCTTATGTGTATTAATTACTTTGTTCATTGCAGCTAAATAAATGAATTTCTATTTAATGATTTCAATTAAAACGGAATCTAAATGAAAGATCCTTCATATAGTATAGAGGTGATAGCTAAGCTGTGTGTTTACAATGCCTAAAAAAATATAACTTAAAAGTTTACATAGCAGTTTATGATGGGATTATGTGTTGCACTCATCTTAATAGTGTTTAAGAAGCATTCATGAAACATGGTAACAGAAACATTAGAACAGAAGTTATTGAACATGTTCCCTGCTTTAAAAATATTATTCACAAGAATGTTGTGATTGTCTAATGAGTATGCACCGACGAGTACATGCAGACAGTAACAGAGCTGTATTCATTAGGAGGATTGGGACAAGCATATAAATGTACCCATCCCCTAGGTATATCTACTGTTCTTCCACATCCTAAATGATTGTTTTGAGGTAATTGTGTAAAACATTTTGTATGTAATACAATATACATGCAAGCATGCCCTGACATTTTGATGACTGAGCATGATGAAGCTTTGTGGGTGCCCATTGCCAATACAGTTCTAATTCTCTTTAGGAGAGGAGTGGATGGGGCTGGCACAGTAACATTCTCTATCTACACCCGAGGTACTACCTATTACCCCAATAGTTTGGGGTCACTTAGAAATTTCCTTATTTTTTAATGAAAAGTACTGTATTTTTCAATGAAGATAACATTAAATTAATCAGAAATACACTCTATACATTGTTAATGTGGTAAATGACTATACTAGCTGCAAACGTCTGGTTTATAAATTAATATCTACATAGTTGTATAGAGGTCCATTTCCAGCAACCATCACTCCAGTGTTCTAATGGTACATTGTGTTTGCTAATCGCGTTAGAAGACTAATGGATAAAAACACTTGTGAAATTATGTTAGTACAGCTGAAAACGGGGTTGCTCGTTAGAGAAGCTATAAAACTGGCCTTCCTATGAGCTAGTTGAGTTTCTGGAGCATCACATTTGTGGGTTCGATTATACTCTCAAAATGGCCAGAAAAAGAGAACTTTCATGTGAAACTCGACAGTCTATTCTTCTTCTTAGGAATGAAGGCTATTCCATGCGAGAAATTGCAGAGAAATGTAACATTTCCTACAACGGTGTACACTACTTCCTTCAGAGAACAGCACAAACAGGCTCTAACCAGAGTAGAAAGAGAAGTGGGAGGCCCTGGTGCACAACTGAGCAAGAAGACAAGTACATTAGAGTCTCAAGTTTGAGAAACAGATGCCTCACAGGTCCTCAACTGGAAGCTTCATTAATTGGTACCCGCAAAACGCCAGTGTCAACGTCTACAGTGAAGAGGCCACTCCGGGATGCTGGCCTTCTAGGCAGAGTGGCAAAGAAAAAGCCATATCTGAGACTGGTCAATAAAAGGAAAAGATTAATATGGACAAAAGAACACAGACATTGCACAGAGGAAGATTGGAAAAAAAGTGTTATGGACAGATGAATGGAAGTTTGCCGTGTTTGGATCACACAGAGAGAGACCCACACACAGAGAGACAGACAGCGAGAGAAAGACACAGAGAGAGACAGAGTGAGAGAAAGAGAGACAGACAGAGAGAGACCCACACACAGAGAGACAGACAGCGAGAGAAAGACACAGAGAGAGACAGAGTGAGAGAAAGAGAGACAGACAGAGAGAGACCCACACACAGAGAGACAGACAGCGAGAGAAAGACACAGAGAGAGACAGAGTGAGAGAAAGAGAGACAGACAGAGAGAGACCCACACACAGAGAGACAGACAGCGAGAGAAAGACACAGAGAGAGACAGAGTGAGAGAAAGAGAGACAGACAGAGAGAGACCCACACACAGAGAGACAGACAGCGAGAGAAAGACACAGAGAGAGACAGAGTGAGAGAAAGAGAGACAGACAGAGAGAGACCCACACACAGAGAGACAGACAGCGAGAGAAAGACACAGAGAGAGACAGAGTGAGAGAAAGAGAGACAGACAGAGAGAGACCCACACACAGAGAGACAGACAGCGAGAGAAAGACACAGAGTTGGAGAGAAAGACAGACAGAGAGAGACGCACAGAGAGACAGACAGCGAGAGAAAGACACAGAGAGAGACAGAGTGAGAGAGAGACAGACAGAGAGACACACACACAGAGACAGACAGCGAGAGAAAGACACAGAGAGACAGTGAGAGAGAGACACACACACAGGGAGGCAGACAGCGAGAGAGAGACAGAGTGAGAGAGAGAAAGACACAGAGAGAGAGCGTGAGAGAGAGAGGGAGAGAAATATGTCATAGAGAAAGTATATAGAAAGCTGTGTATGATTCTTCATGACCTCTTCTCTGTCCAGCAGATGCTTCTTAGTTGCGGATCTTTAGTAAATGACCGGCTCTGCATGTGTACCAGGTCACTTACACAATCTACGTGCCCGTTAGGTCTTTAAAGTATAGTTTTAAGTATTTTCTGTAGACAGAGTGCGGATATTGCCCGGGAAGATAAGGCAGCTCTGGGGGGCTGGGTAGGGTCAGAATCTGTGAATATGGCCCTACACCCCATTAGATTCCTAAGTCCACTTACTTTGGTCGTATACTTTACCTGCGGGTAGTAGACTGTACGGATGATTGCTCTTATGGCTGCCATATCTCCTGGCACGGACTTGTGTCCATACTGTACCATGTGACCTGAGGTCGTGTCGCATTGCATTCTGGGATGTAGCCTGTTAGTTTCCAGCACTGCGATCACGCTGAGTGATTGTAAAATGACGATCGTGTCACAGCACCAGAAATAATGTCTGTGTGGGTGAAATTCTCCCTCGTTTTCTAGCTCATTACACCTTTGCTATAAGATAATTAATCTCTCCTGCGGCTCCTTACACGGGCCTGTGGATATAAAGAGGCCTGATCCAGACCCAGCACAAAGGGGTGCGCCATTACGCAAATCCAGCCCAGACCGCGACTCACTGCGTGACCGCTTGTGTTCGGAGGGGGCATTTCCTGGCAGGGGGGAGGGTTGGAAGGACATAGTGAATGTACAGTAAGGACGCGCTCACGCAATTGCGCCTGGTCTAGGCCCGAATGAGGCTGGGAGGGCGGCGTTAACGTACAAACGCCGCCGTCCCAGCGTATCAACTCTCCCTTACGCCGGCTGAAGTTAGGGTAGCCTTCAACCGGCGTAAGGGAGAGTTAATACGCTCCTACAAGGGGGAGTGTTGGGCCAGAGCAGCAATGTTACGCTGAGCGCTACAGCGCTCAGTGTAACATCGTAGCTCTGGATCAGGCCCATACTCTGAATCAGCCGCCAGAGCAGCGATGTTACGCTGAGCGCTACAGCGCTCAGTGTAACATCGTAGCTCTGGATCAGGCCCATACTCTGAATCAGCCCTATAATTGCAACACTTTAAAAAACCTCTTTGGCATGTAACATTTCTTCATCTGTATCATGAGTATTATCTAGTTTACCTGTTGATCTTTTTCTTTTATTTATTCCCTGTTGTTAATGCAGGTCTGAGCATCTGCACAATATAGGTTCACTTCAATCCATTTGCCATTGCACATACTCCTCTGTGCCCACACGTATAAAAGAGCTTAGTCATTGATTATACATATTTGGCATTTGTACGCTTAATGAACCTGAGTAATCTAATATCTTTCTATTCCATTTCAGGATTTCTCTGCGGTTAACTGTGAATAACAGCTGTTAATGAGACAGTGGGGAGGACTGGACCAGACTATGGCAAACAGCTATGTAACAGTTTCTGATGCATACTGTCTTGCAGAACCTCTACCTTATTATGGTGAGTTAAAATATTTTAACCATTTAGCAATATAGTTTTAACAAGTTATTGCTATCTATTGGTTAAATGGAATTCCATTAATACCTCCTCTATTCACTCCTGTGAGATCAACAATGACCAGTCAAGACTGTGACTAAAATATGTGACATTATAGTTAGAACCCAATAAATGTAAACTAAGATGTGTGGCTGGCTCCCACAGAATGTACTCTGGGGGGCCAAATATCCAACAAGATGGGATAATAATTGGTTGCGGTCACTACATTACATCATTAGCTGAATTTGATAGCTAGGAAAGCTTTCATTACATGAAATAAATGAACAAATCTCTTCCATAATGAGCGTCTTATACATTTGTTACTTATTAACAGAATCAGTATCCACTGATATCATAACATAATAAATATGTATATTAGTTCTGATTCCTGCTTAATGTTACACACTATAGATATAGTTTTTAGTGTGTATCATTAATAGTCGCTTCCTGTGGAATGTACTCTGCTTTTATCCATTTGAAACAGAAAATGCATATTTTTAAGACAGATAAAAAATAAAGCAGGCTTGTGTGGTCTGGAGAAAATCACGTTTGCCGTATAAAGTTCATGGTGTGGTAAGACTTGTTACAGCTTCATGAGAAATGTTTTCCTCACATTTTGCTCTAGCAACTTAATTTTTTGGGGACAGAATATAATATTAGAAATTCACTTACTATAACTGAATAAGAAAAACTAAGGGGCTACTCTAAAGTTAAGCTGGCCATACACTAGAGTGATTATTGGCCCAATTATCGGGTAATTGGGCAAATAATCGCTGTAATTAGTGGCCAGGATCAATTTTTCAAACGCCAAATAAACGTACCAGAAACGCTCTGGTCTGATTATTTGGTTTTTCCAACATGTTTGATTTTAAGGGAGAAAATTAGCTATCTAAAAGGCCCCCTATACTTCAAAGGTGCTGCTGCAGATCTATGTATTATGCTGCACTGACAGCTTTGAATATACCTTCAAAGCTGTCAGAGCAGCATAATACATAGATCTGCAGCAGCTGCCATTGCAGTGCAGCTTCAGCTGATCCGTCTCTACTACTACCTGCAATAGCCGCTGCTGCAGGTCTATGACATATGCGGCTCTGAAAGCTTAGATGGTATACTTCAAAGCTGTCAGTGCAGCATAGTACATATAGTAGAGAGTCCTGCCCCTCCTATTGGTCCCACCAGGAGAGGTGTATGGTGCCGATAAAGGGACATTTCCCTTTGGGGGAAATCGTCCTGTTTATCGGGCCACTGCCTGCTGGGATTGATAATTGTCCTAGTGTATGGCCTGCTTTAGAAGCAGCAACAAAACAATGGGCAAATCTGCATTTAAATCAAAGCATGTTGCAAAGTTAATTGATTTTTGTTTGAAATTTTTTTTTTATCTCCCCTTGTAGTTCAACATGGTTTGGCTGAGGTAACAGTTTTCCCTCTTTTTACTGTTGCTTCCAAGTCTGGATTAGTTAAGGTGGCTAATTCAGAGTTTGAAAATAACCACAAAAACAAGAACCCATGTACACCTAAGCACAATGGGCCTGATTCAGACTTAAGAAGGAAGTATAAACAGTGCTTAAATAAAAAATTAGGTATTTAAATTAAGATTCAGGCGGTTCTAAATTAAACAAACAAATAAACGGCAACCTTGTATCTAAAAACTGACTTTATTTAAACATAAAATTACGTTTTGTGGAATATGCATATAATGGCTCAAGCCTGTAAACTAATGTCTGTGGAGCTGCTAATAACTGTGCCCTCTTGTCTTTACGCTCTGCTATAGACAAAATAGCTTGGTTTCCTTTGGAAGTTATACAAATACTATCATAATACTTCTTTATATTCACAAGGATTATCTGTATTGCCTCCGAGACCTCCGTAACAACTATTGCTCATCTTTTGGATGGTTATTACACATAGGGGTGGGGCCCGGTAGACACTCTTCAGTAGCGGGCCAGTGCGCAGAGAAGAATATCCTTGCACATTGGCCGGTTGCTAAATAGCTCTGAACAGCAAGTATCGGCGGTAGGATACCGCCGATACCTGATGCTACAGAGCTAGGTAAGTATTGGCGGGCCCCCATCAGGTCCTGGCCCGGGACAGCAGTCCTGGCTGTCCCCCCTGATGGTGGCCCTGCTCCTGGGCTAAACCATGTTGATTGCAGGGGAGTCATATTTAATTTGTTGCAAACAGTGGGCCATATTTACTAAGCTGCAAAAAAATCAAAACTGGAGATGTTGCCCATAGCAAATAATCAGATTCTAGCTGACATATTCTAGTATGTAATAGGAAAGTAATAGATAGAATCTTATTGGTTGCTATAGGCAACATCTCCACTTTTCCTTTCCCGTAGCTTAGTAAATCTGGCCCAGTATTTGAGTTGAGAGGTGATGTTTCCTATCCCAAGTCTAAATAACAATGTGCAAGTAAAGCTGATCAGTATCTGTGTGCAGTAAATAGTTCAAATATACAGGTTAAAATCGAAAAATTTGAATATCGTTCAAAAGTTCATTTATTTCAGTAATTCAACTTAAAAGGTCAAACTAATATATTATATAGACTCATTACATGCAAAGTGAGATATTTCAAGCCTTTATTTGTATAAAATTTGTTTAGCTGTGTTCATTTAATTTGCATGTAGAACACCTACTATTACATACAGCTGTGAATAAAGCTTATTTGTGGGTGCCTGTTTTCTCACCATCACTGATCTCTGACGCACACCATTAACTCTCCTTCAGAATATCAGTAGGTGTCACTGTTTCACTGTTGTTCAGTTACCCCAGAGTTACTCTGAACCAGAGCTGAGCCTCCACTTAATTTCTCAAGTGGAAAGCCAGCAGGATACCACTCTCTACATGTGCAGAATGAGAGTGAGCACAGAAAGATGGCTGCAGAGCAACCCATCTACCTGTGTTCGCTTTAGTGTGCTCTGCACTAGTGAAATGAAGAGTGGTTTGTTGCTACTGTGAGCTAAGTAGCTGGCCGGACTTACACCTAAAATTTTACAAATGTAAAACAGAGAATACTTTTATTCATTATATGACCCTCTTTTTAAGCAGGTTAAATATAAGCATCAATTCATTTTAAATTTTTTTAAAGCAGCGTATTGCTGCACATTCTACACAGGTAACATTAAGAGTCTCCTACATTTTCTGATTGTAAATGAAACATGAAAACTTGTATAGGCTTTAGCAATTGCACCTTGTTGAATGTTGAATGCTGAATAGGATGCATGCAGCTTGAGCAGCGGAAATGTGCAGCCACTGCTCAAAAACCCAGGTACTTGGGCCAATATTTATAAACCATATATATATTTATTCTCACAACTGTAACAAGGGTGTTATAAAATATGGTTATCAAAAAATAATAAAGCATTATAAATTACAATAAACTATAGTAAAATACAATAATTTGGAAATATATTTTGCAATGCTTTTGTTAAGCAAAATGCACACATGTGTAAAGGTTGTCACTATTATCGATAAATTATACACTTTTTTGGTGCTAATAAGATCATTAAAATAACACAACGAAATTCCTGTTACTTATCACATTTGCTATTTTAGATGGAGTCAATCATTTTTGGAATAAATGTGATGTTTGAAGGTTGGCCACAAATTGTTGTAATGATTGATAGAAAGTTGTGGGTGGGAATTTTACCCTGTCCAGCAGCTAAAGCTTTGCATTGCCAAATTCTTCCATGTTTGTTTTCACAGATGTCCTGCCAGAGCACATTAATTATCAACTCCCAGATTCAGACTTCCAGGCGACTCCATATTGTCAGTATACAAATGTTCCTTATTCCCCTGTGTTGCAATCCTCAACATCACAATGCCATTACAGTGCTTACAGTTTGGAAAGTACATATAGTGACGGTCAATATGTACTGAGCACATGTGATCTGAGTAAACCGCCCCCAGCAATGACTCATAGTGTAGAGGAAATATACCCTACAATGAAGAGGCCGAGGATTAGTTCAACCATCCGCATGAAGGGACAGGAAGAACTTTGTGTTGTGTGTGGAGATAAGGCATCTGGGTATCACTACAATGCACTTACTTGCGAAGGGTGCAAAGGTGAGCAACTGGCATTTTAGTGTAAAGAAAATAAAACACTGAAGCATGAAACAATAGAAGATATGGGACATTTAGATAAGAAAGTTTAATAGAACCATAACACTATACTTTATCTGTTCATTATATTTGTTTAAAAAAGTCAAATGTTATAATAGTTCATATTAAGGTGCTACTTAAACAAGACATTTGAAATATTAGATCCCTATAAACCAGCCGTGTCAACCTTGCAGCCCCGTGTTACTATGGGGAATACTGGGGAGGCTGGAGAGACATGGCTGGGGGAATACTGGGGAGGCTGGAGAGACATAGATGGGGAATACTGAGGAGGCAGGAGGGATATGGATGGGGAATATTGGGGAGACATGGATGGGGAATACTGGGAAGGCTGGAGAGACATGGATAGGGAATACAGGGGAGGATGGAGAGACAAGGATGGGGAATACTGGGGAGACATGGATGGGGAATACTGGGGAGGATGGAGAGACATGGATGGGGAGTCTGGATGAGAGTTTTTATTTTTGTTGCGGCCCACACAATCTTAGACTTTGATTGTTTGGCCAAGTTGGGGTTTTGAGTTTGACATGCCTGCTATAAAACTATAGGACAGTGACCCATAGCATAATCAAAAAGGGGAAGAAGGCGTGTGGGCTTATAACTAACAGCAGCCCTATATCACCAAGGGTACCACAAAAACCCTATATACAAAGACAAAGCAGCCCTATATCACCAAGGGTACCACAAAAACCCTATATACAAAGACAAAATAGTAAAAAACGGTGATGGGGCGCTAAAGGAAAATCTAAATAAAAGCCAGAAGAATAAGTGAATAAGAGAAATCAATGATTTAGACTAAGAACCAATACAATTAAGTATTAAAATAAAATATAATAAAACAGATAAAATACAAGTTTCCTTTCAAACAATTAATTGCAGCAAAAAGACAGTAGATGGCAGTAGTGCTACAATAATTAAAAGTTCAATGGATTCAATAAGTACAAAGTATCTTGCCGAGAAGTCTCAAATTAATTAAATAAAATCAATAAATAGGAAGAAAAAGTCACTTAGGGTTTCTAAGGATGTGCTGATCCTCAAGATGTAATGTTCATAAAATGATGGTCTTCCCATTGCCCAGCATTGATCCTGCTGTGATGATCCTAACTGTATTTGCAAGATGGCCCCCATTGGCTAAGGTCAATGTCTAACCTTGCTAAGGGGTCAAACGCTAAAATATGGATCAATTAAGCTTAATTATATGGCCAAATAGTGTAATATAACTGTCAGGTTCGCCTGTGAGTTGTTGGTTGTAGCCACTTAAAGCAAAAAAACAGCTGAAAAACAAACAAAAAAAATAGTTTATGACAAATAGAATATTTTTCATAATACATATACAGCATATTTGTGAATGTTAAAATCAGCTCTTTTATGATGTTCAGATATTTTAGGTCTTGTGGCTGTTTATTTGAGTTTCTACAATAATAAGTACAGTGATACTGAAGCTGTAAGTGCTACAAGCTGTAATCTGACTTCAAGGCAGAAAGAAGTTGAGGGTTGCATGTGACAGCTCCAAATGCTACATGAAGTTACTGTTTTAAAAGATATTTTAATTTAATAGTAAGTCACATTTATATTTTCAGTAAAAGCAGAAAAGACTAAATTATATATACCCAATTTAATTACGCAAGTAAAACTAATATAATAAAAAAGGACAGGGGGTTATTATAAAACTTAATTTTAGTTGGTGTACACAAATACTGCCTTTGAATATTGTTGTACCACTTACACATATAAATATTTCAGGCTTCTTCCGCCGAAGTATTACCAAAAATGCTGTGTACAGGTGTAAGAATGGGGGACACTGTGAGATGGACATGTACATGCGGAGAAAGTGTCAAGAATGTCGTCTGAAGAAGTGCAAAGCAGTTGGCATGCTTGCAGAGTGTAAGTTTAAGATGGTCTATTCATTTTTTTTATGTCCATGTTATAGTCAGAAATAGGTAATCCCATAAACGTGTAAATAAAAAAAATGCCATTTACAAATGTAAGTCAAGGCATAATAACAGAAGAAATTCATGGTCATATATTAATTAATGTAATATTGTAAATTGCATGTTTTTGTACAGTTTTTCTAAATAAAACTTCATAGTATTGTGTATTGTAAACTATTTATATGAGCTTTTACTAAAAAGAATAAAAAAAAAAATTTAAACTCCACCTTCTTGCAGATATTTCCTTGGGTATCCTCTAGTTCTTCTTTATTTTAGATAAAGAAATTGGGGTAGATCCAGAACTACGTCCGTCTTCCATAGACGGACGTAATTCAATGAAAAATAGTTACTGCGCATGCGTAGTAGCTATTGTACGTAATCTGCGTATCGTTTCAATAAGTAGATTGCTACGACCGCATATACGCAATCTATGTATCAAAACGATACGCAGATTACGTACAATAGCTACTATGCATGCGCAGTAGCTATTGTTCATTGAATTACGGCCGTCTATGGAAGACGGACGTAGTTCTGGATCCGGCCTATTGTGTTTATTCAGGTTACTGTTTCCACTACTCTTGATTACTGCTACATGAATATTAGATCATTTGAAATTCTTCAACTTCATTTCATCAAAATATTGCAGCTTACAAGTATGCATCAATAGCAGTCATTTTGCATCCATCTAAACTTCATACAATACAACCACAAAGCATTAAACAGAAAGACAGTTACATGTCAATGGAAAGTCTTGTTAGTCCTGATAGTTCAGGTCAGTGATCTGGAAGGTGGGGTTCTGTGAGCTTCTGGGCAACTGGATCTCCCCACCCAAGCATTAGCCTTCAAGTTTATATATCAATAATTCTGACATGCACTATGACCCATTGATTAAAATTGTACCACATATACGCTATCTCAAATAAAAGACAAACTTATTTTTGTTAATTTAAATTGTACAACCAAATAACACTTTTAATTTTGTGTTTGCAGTGCAAAATGTGCATTCTTTTAAAGAATATTTGATAGAATGCCCCAATAAATAGATAAAAACAATAAATTTTTATGATTTTTATGTAATCTATCCAGGTTTGCTAACTGAAGTCCAATGCAAGTCAAAGAGGCTTCGGAAAAACTGTAAGCAAAACAACTCAATTTTCTGTAATATCAAGGTTGAAGATGATGGAAGTGATAGCAGGCAAGTGACATCAACTACAAAGTCAGTCAAGGTGAGGACTAATTTCTATTTAAAATAGGTCCAAATATCAATGATAATTTTCCAACTAGAACATCATTTGGAGCATCATGAATATAGAGCATCTGATCATGCCTTGTATCGTCTCTTTTTAAATTTAATTTGAAAACACCATTTGTATTCATGGTATGAACAAAAATTATAGTGGTACTGCCAGCACTACTACTTATCATTCCCCAATCTCCTGCTTATGTCCAATTATGTATCTAGAAGATAACTTGTAGGTGCCTTTTAAACTATCTATGTTTGCTATTGGAAATGATATATTTTTGCAATTATAATAAACGAATATCAACAGTTGATATACCATTTTCATAATACAGTGTTTATTGATGTGACTGAGACCTGGCCTTAACTAAGGCCTGGTCTGTAAAAATGTGAAATTTGAAATTTTTGAATGAATGTGTTGCCATGTGGTAATGTGAGACAGCAGATTCAGAACAATGTAAGTATGGTGACAAACTACAGAAAAAAAGACATCTGCTTATGTCTAACAGTAGGGTCATCATAATTAACATGTAAAAATATAATTATCAAGTTCCTTATTTTAGGTCATCACAGCTGTCCTGGAATTAGGTATGCAATATAGTCAGGAAACTGCAACCACCAAAAGAGGCTATAAGCAACCTGAGAGTTATCATAGAAGTGGTATCATAAAGCTTATAGCTTAAAGAAGCTATAAGAATGCACTTGTTCACCAAGGAGGTTACAATACTATACCAAAAATGAGATGGATAATGTAACGGCTTTGTAAGCTGAAAATATGAGAGTTTTGGTAAACATTATAATTATAGCTCTCTTTATATGTCCTAATATATTAAGAGAAAGTATAGACCATGATTAACTTTTAATTTTAAGCAATTTCATGGTCATACATAAAGAACAATAAAATTGGAAGATAGTGTTCCTAGATCTAGGGCCAAAGGAAACAGAATTTATCATTTGTACCATCAACAAAACTCGAAAGTTCTTCACCAGTGCTTGGAAAAAATCAAGTGAAAACTATGGTCTTCAAAGAAAATAAGTTAATCATTAACAAATAACAACAGTTCTTTTACTAAGTAGATCTCTACAAATCAAACGAGGAAATGAGCATATAAGACTGGATCCAAACTTGAGATTTTCCCCAACTTCTGTGGATATTTGTTAGTACATGCGTCCCTGCTAATTAATCAGAATGCATTTTGACTCATCTAAACTAAAGAGGACAGAAAGGCTGGGCTGAGTTGGCGAGTGGGCAATTCCTCTTAATATACAGTACAAACATTCCCTCTCTCTGCCTATTGATCCAGATTTTCAGAATTTCTGAACACTAGAACAACAAACTTTTAATTGCAGCCTGGTTGAAAGTGATTAAACTGCACAAGGATATCTGGACAGCGTAGCCCAGAACTTGCAGATCCCTTTGACACTATAGAACGGGATCTAAAACAACAAAAATTTTCAGTGATACACTTTTTGTCAATAGTTAGCATGCCTCATTAATGTCTTTCTAGGAATAATATTGGGATAAAAGTGGACTTTCATTGACAATATTGGGATTGATATCATCTACTTTGTAAAATTTGAATTATTTATTTATTGACAAACAAATAGGCAACATATAATTTCTGTTTAACAGGTGGCAGTATCTCGAGTGGAATTAACAGTTGAGGACTGTAAATTTATTGATCACATAGTGACGGCCTATCAAAAGTATAGCATCATACCATCAGATGATCATATGTTGTTTGTAAGTATTCATTGTGGTAATGCAATGTTACATATTTTTTTTATTATGAAAAACCTCTACAGTATAAAAAAATACAGTGATAAAATGATATTTATATGTGCCATGCTAAATTAAACTCTGTCTATTAACTTTTACTAATGTCTAACTTTTTGTGAAAAGAAACCTCAAGCAGTAAAAAAAACATGCTTAGTACATACCATGTCAAGAGTTGTCAATCTTGTAAATGTTCCAGTCTAAATACAACAAGCATCCTGTTAACATTTCAGTGGTAAGTACTGGCAGAGAAGTGAGCTCACATTCTATGGAAGAGCCAGGGATGAGTCAAAACTGATTATAAAGTATTCAGATGTAGTAAAAGCGATACCCGACTGAAAATCAGCATCCTAATTAAATTATTTAATTGCTGTGTACCCAGTGGTATGGCTGACAATACTCTGTTCTTGCCTGGTGGCATTCTCAGATCTGTGAAATGGCCTCATTATTTTAAATATTAAAATGATTAAGAACCGGATCCAGACTTCCGTTACTACTGTGCTTGGAGCTAGATCCAGCCTTCAGTGTGGGTAAGGGGACATACAATCTGTGGACCCTGCCTTAAAACTTCCATGCTGTCCTTTCTTATAATGGGGATGTTGCGGAAGTCTGCATACTTTATCAAAAAGTGTCCGTTTTCCGATCATAGCGATTGGATCTGACTTTCTGCATTCTAACAAGTTTTACAACCCCCCGTACATACAATGTAGCCAGTGCGTGATGAAGATTAATACGTAAAGGCTTAACCAAGCCCCTACTTTACGATTTACATGCATTCCCCTGTCCATCATGCTTACACCAGGACGCAGTTCACTGCCACAAACCTGTTAGGTATGCATGCCCAATAATGCATACTGTGAAGCACCTAAAATACCTGTGTTCCATAAGCACAGCAAAAACAACTATGCAAATAAGGTAAAAGTGAATGTCTTTAATATACTGTTCTGTTAACAGCACCTCCAGCAATTACAGGGCTGATCCAGAGCTCTGTCTGACACCTGATTCATGCAAGCTGCCTGTGTAAGTCAGGTGTTGGGGCTGCAGTACACATGCCCCGGACAGATGTTCTGCTATGGATTTCATGGAATACGGAACGCATTCCCGTCTACAAGAAGATCCATCCTGGGGTGTGCCATGCTTTCTGCATGCCTTAACCCCATGAGAGGGGCGGGCATAGGCATGCAGATTAGGCATTTTGGGTGATGCTAGGCACTGTAGATTTATGTCTGCAGATTTGGACGTGAGTGGGGAGTTCACGTCAGTCTTCCATGCAGACTTTCAGAAATCCGTGCTTAAGAAACACGTGCAGAGTTCTGGTTCTGGACCTACATTATTAGGAAAATAATAGGCTGACAGAATTATGTTTATTTTACAAAACAATGAAAAGTTAAACAATCTATGTTTAGAAAAATGCAACTTAGCTAACTATGTTTTGCCATTTTGGCTTAGCTAGAAGAAACAGCAAATCCAGAAGAGATATTCTACCACATCTCTGAAGCAGCTGTAATGCACGTGCAACCACTGGTAGAATTCACAAAGAGGCTCCCAGGTACAGTATACGAATATTTACAGCTGTGTCACTTCATGGTTCACCTTCTCTTTAAACACAGTCAAGTTTTTTTTTTTTTAAGACTATTGTGCTGATTGCACTTCAGTCAGGCTCAACATCTTACCAGTTTCCACCTGTTTGCATTTAAATATAAATTGATTGAGCAACTTCCATTTTTTGTGTATACTGTTTGGGAGCATGTCTGGGAGCAGCAGCTGGGAGGGGGTGTTGTTCCACAGCAGCTATTTTGGAGGCTTTTAGGGGTGCCTCTGTGGTAAGTTTGGCAATTTAAAAACATATATATATGACCCAACATTGGGACTCTCATTGTTAGAGATAGGAATGCAGAAAGGCCTTTACGGTGGCTGGTGGCTTATCATATATTTGCGCAAATATGTGTAACAGACATTTCTGCGTTTTATTTTACAGATAGACAGTATAGTCTGTTACTGGTTTATGGCAGTGTTGCTGAGGCATTTTCTTTCCTTTGTTTATGTTGCTAGCAGATTACCTCATGCTCCTGTTTGCATTTACCTATAAATTGATTGAGCAACTTCCATTTTGTGTTTGTACAGTCCAATGACGCTGCAGCTGAAACAGCATTATATCATGCAATTTGCAGCAGACTTATTATTGTCATCAGAAATGTCACATTGTATGGAGAAATCTTCAGTGTTTACTGACACCCGATCTTCACGATTCCCATTCATATTTCTGCATAAGGCAATTTTTTGGGAAATGCATAGGTATATGGCAAATGTTTCTAAAATATCCATGGGAAAATAGAGAGCAGTGTGTATGGGGGCATCGTTATGGGGGTCTAGGCTAGAATCGTTATTGCTGTTTTGACAAGATGTCAAATTGTGAGTAAAAGCTACACAAATAATAACAAATGACAACAGGGGTCTTTAACTACACATCATAAAGGGGAGTGCACATGCCCGGCACTACCCTCTAACAGTAGTAATTCTGGACGCTTCCGTGTCCAGAAGGCTACCTTAATTTTTACGACTTGATCTGCGTCCGTATGCACGCAGATGAAGTTGTAACGATGATTCCCTGACCACCTAGAATTATGGTGGAGATGTGACATTCGTAACTGAAGAGTTGGCCCCTTCATGGTACCTTCAGACGTATGTCTGAAGGCACGTTTGTGGAACACCTGGCACGCGCATGCACCGATGTTCCTAGATATGGGACTTACGCAAGTCATTTCTGGATCTGGCCCAACCTTTGTACATAAATCTTCCACCAAAATTATTAAATAAAAAATGTTAGCACAGCAGCTTGGATTACATTGTCAAATGATGTAACCAGATACCCAAATTTTTCAGATTTTTTTATTTATTTTGTGATCTTTATTGCACTACATACAGACTGGAGAGAGTGTAAAATAAGTTGTATGAAAAACTGGCCATGTATTTCCAAGTTTGTAACATTTTTATGTAATGCCTCATAATTGTTGACACTATGGGCTGGATCCAGACTTAAGTAAGTGCTTGAAATTAGTTACTCCTGGGCTAAACCATGTTTATTATTATTATTATTATTATTATTATTATTATTATGGTTTATTTAAAAGGCGCCACAAGGTGTCCACAGCACATACAAAATACAACAAAATACAGTACAGACATACAGGGTTGGGATGGACAGCATAGTACATATTAAATACAGTATGAATATAAAAATATAACAAAATTACAAATAATGGGGTAGATCCAGAACTACGTGTGTGCGTACTAGCGAAGCGTATTTTCATACACGTAAGTTCGCTACACTCCCCTCGGCACACCCCTTGCACGGACGTATTTTTTCAAAATACGCTACCCAAAACCTACCTTAACTTTTCCAAACGTAACAGCATACGTCCGCGAACGGACGTACTGACTACGTGAACGTACGCAGCTTAGCACGCCCATACTGTACACTTTAAATACCCCCCCCCGCCTACTTCATGTAAAACGCACGTATAGTTGACAAATGTAAAATTGGCACGCCCACACGTATGTATTTACGTGACACATACGTGAAGTTCCCATACGTTCACAATTACGCTACGTGAATGTGCGTATTTTATATGGTGAGCATGCGCAGTGCGTTCTAAACTGCAATTTTACGTCTCCGCCATGCGTAAATTCGCGGAGAAGCATAGTTCTGGATCTACCCCAATGTAGCAAGCAGAGAACGCAAGGCAAAATGCGAGGTGTCAAGCTTGGAAAATCAGGGGGAAGGGGATAGAGAGCAGTGAGAGGATGAGAGGGAGCCACCAGGTGGGGAAGGGGTAAAAGGGTAGCAGAGGGGGACAAGAGGGTACAAAGTGAGGGGGGAGTGGCGGAGGAAGGAACAACACTAGGATGGAGGGCCCTGCTCACGTGAGCTAACACACTAAATGGGAGGGAAGAACTTACAGAAGACATAAGGAGGGGAAAGGAAGTATACTGCTGATATGAGCAGAGGAGAGGGGGAAGGAATAGAAGGAATAGTAGAAGGATGCAGTGAGGATGTTAAGTGGAGGAGGGGTGGGCTATCCTGAACAGGTGCGTTTTGAGTGAACACTTGAAGACCTGCAATGTGGGGGAGAGTCTGACTAAAGAAGGTAGTCATTCCAGTGCAGAGGTGCAGCACGGGAGAAGTCCTGGATACGGGCGTGAGATGTGGTGATCAGTAAAGAGGTCAGGCAGCGCTGTTTAGCAGAACGGAGAGGGCGGGAAGGGGTGTGCATGTTGATGAGGGAAGAGAGGTAAGGAGCAGTGGATGAGGAGATGGCCTTAAAGGTGAGGGTAAGGAGTTTAAAGAGAGGTCTCAAGTGGACAGGAAGCCAGTGGAGGGTTTGACATAAAGGAAAGGCCGAGGTAGAGTGGCGTGAGAGGAAGTTGAGCCTTGAAGGGGGGCAAGACGAGTGAGTGGGAGACCTATGAGGAGGAGGTTACAGTAGTCGAGGCGTGATATGACTAAAGAGTGGATAAGGGTTTTAGTAGCTTCATTTGTGAGGAAGGGACGGATGCGTGCAATGTTGCGTAGGTGGAAACGACAAGAATGAGAGAGGGTGCGGATGTGTGGTATAAAGGAAAGTGAGGAGTCAAGGATGACACCTAAGCAGCGAACTTGAGGGGATGAGGAGACAGAGGTATCACCAATGGTTATCGTGATGGAGGACGGGGAGGAAATCCTAGGGGGAGGAAAAACAATAATTTCCGTTTTGTCCATATTCAGCTTGAGGAAGCGTTTGGCCATCCATGTGGATAGGGATGCAAGGCACTCGGAAATCTTAGACAGAAGAGAGGGGTTGAGGTCAGGGGAGGAGAGTTATATTTGAGTGTCATCAGCGTAGAGGTGGTAGTTAAAACCAAAAGTGGTGATGAGGTTACCCAACGAGGAGGTGTAGAGGGAGAAGAGGACCGGGCCAAGGACAGAGCCCTGGGGGACACCAACAGGGAGCAGAGAGTGGGGAGGAAGCTAGGGGTGGAAAGAGAGATAGGAGGAAAACCAGGAAAAAGCAGTGTCAATGAGACCAAAAGAGCGGAGAGTTTGAAGTAGAAGAGGATGGTCAACAGTGTCAAAAGCAGCTGACAGATCAAGAAGGATGAGGATGTAGTGGCCCTTGGATTTGGCAGATAACAGATCATGGGTCACTTTGGTAAGGGCAGTTTCAGTGGAATGGAGGGGCCAGAAGCCAGATTGGAGGGGGTCCAGGAGTGAGTTGTCAGTAAGGTAACTTATGAGACGTTGATAGACTAAGCGCTCAAGGAGTTTTGAGGCAAAGGGGATAAGGGATATAGGTCAGTAGCTGGAGGGGGATGTAGGTTCCAGATTAGGTTTTTTGAGAATGGGAGAGACAAGGGCATGCTTAAAAGAAGAAGGAAAGATACCAGCTGAGAGTGAAAGGTTGAAAAGGTGGGCTAGATGGGAGCAGGCAGTGGGAGAGAGGTGTTTGAGAAGGTGTGAGGGAATAGGGTCCACAGGGCAGATTGAGGATGGTGAGGATATTAATAGGGAGTGAATTTCATCACTTGGGGAGAGATGGGGGGAAGCAGAGTAGAGGAGATGTCATTTCTGATAGAGATAATTTTGGATGAGAAGTAGGAGGCAAAGTTGGAAGCAGAGATAGAAGGTGGGATGGAAGGCATGGGCGGGTAGAGGAGAGTGTTAAAGGTGGCAAAGAGGCGATGGGGGTTGGATGCTTGGGAGATGATGAGAGATTTGAAGAAAATGTGCTTGGCTTGGGCAAGGGCAGTGCAGTAAGAGGAAAGGATGAATTTAAAGTGGAGGAAGTCAGCAAGGGAGCGAGATTTGCGCCAGAGGTGTTTTAGGAAGCCTGTGACCTGGGAGTGCCATGGCTGGGGGTTAGAACGGCGAAGGGAGATGGAGAAAAGTGGACAGACAGAGTCAAGGGCAGATGAGAGGGTGGTATTGTAGAAGAAGATGGCTTGGCTGGGGCAAGAGAGAGAGGTAATGGGGGAGAGGAGGTGGTCAAGGGAGGAAGAAAAGGTGGGGATGTCGAGGGTGTTGATTGCAGGGGGAGTCAAGTTAATTGTATTCTTTGAATGCAGGGATATATCTTTGAATTGCTTACTGCACAAAGATACTGACCAGCTTTACTTCACACTTTTATTTATCACCTCTCATCTCTAATACTATTATATTATGATTACATTATTACACAGATACTGACCAGCTTTACTATCACACTGTTATTTAGACTTGGGATAGGAAACATCACCTCTCAATTCTAATACTGTTTGCAACAGATGAAATATGACTCCCCTGCAATCAACATGGTTCAGCCGATTGAGCCCAGGAGTAACTAATTTCAAGCACTTACTTAAGTCTGGATCCAGCCCTATGACTTCAAACCTCTGTCACTGCCTACTGAATGTTTCCATTCCATTGGTATGTAGGAAAAAGCTGTAGTAGTATTACAATAATGCCCAGCAATGAGTCGTACTCAGGAGAGTGTAGCCAATCTCTGTGTACTTTCATGCTGCTAAAAACAGAAGTCCCCAAAGATACTGACAACTGAGGGTCCACATCTGCATGTTACCGTTAATAGGCTAGCTGCATGGGTCTTCTGTGGAGATCAACATGAGACCCAACCAATCAGTGCAGAGACTGCAGCCAATAGGCTAGCTGCAAGCGTATGCTGCAAGGATTATCAGTCCAACTAGGAGGTGTGTGACACCTATATTGTGCATTTTCTCTAGTGAGAAATCGTCTTGCTGGGAGCAATAATCACTCTAGTGTATGCCTAGATTTACATACAGATTGAGTCATACTTGCATCTGGATTGCTTTTAAAGTGCCCATTTTTGGAGCATTATTTTACCAAACACAGATTGCATTCTTTGTACCGGATCCAGAGCTTCAAAATAGGAGGAAAACGGGTGGAGATTTAAATGTGGGCAAACCTATGTTGAATTGCAGGGAGGTAAATTTTATCATTTGCAAACAATATTAGGGTTAATAAGTGATGCTTCAAAGCCCAAGTGTAAATAACAGTTTAAAAATTAAACTGGTTAGTATCTGTGTGCAATAATTCTGAATCCGGTCCCATGTGCACAACCCTGATAAATTGATCTTATTTAGTTGTACCTGTGCTCTGTACTAATTTTATTTCTTTAAGATAAAATACAAGGCATATGTATAATGCATAACAAGATTGTAAAAGTAATGTTTTTTTTTATACCGATTAAAATTTTCAAAAATGACAAAGAAGAACAGATAAATTAGCAATATGGATTTCACGTTACTGAAGAATACTGTAATAGAATAAAAGTACAATTTTGTAGGCTAAGGTCCGTATCCAGATTTCAGAGGACGCTGTGTTTGGATTTCTGAGTACAGTGACATTGGGGATTCAATGCTCATATAGAAGCTTAGCTTAGCACACCCTCACTGTACTATTACCATACTTTCCCATCCTTTGTAGCCGAATCACTTTCCACTTCCCACCCCACCATTGGAAATGATTCCAAGACGGAATTCTGCATGTAGATTTGTTCTGAGAATGTGGTGCTTGTGCTTTAGTCCCCTTTTCACAAGTCTGGATCAGGTCCTAAGTGCTTCTATACTGACACTACTAGATCTTACTCGGGAACATTCAATGTGATGTATCTCAGAATCTAGCCTATTAACACTTTTACTAGAGGAAAAAAATGTTTCATACAGAGTTTTGCAATTTTAAGCAATGAAAATCTTATAGAGAAATCTTTTATTGTTATTACTGAATTACGAGACAAAACTGCTAAATGACAGTCCAAACTGACCTGTTAATGCACATTAGATGTGAGCATTTATTTACTCAAAGCTTGTGTAATGTCATTATAAATTTTCTTTTTACAGGATTTGAAATGTTGGATCATGATGATCAAATCGCACTACTAAAGGGCTCCACTGTTGAAGCTATGTTCTTACGTTCAGCACAAATATATAATCAACAAGCAACAGGATGTTCACTGACAAGTAATCATGGTAATTTGCCCAGCAATAAAAACTTATCCAGTCAAAAACTTAAAAAAAAATTCAAAAACATACAGACTGAAACCAGATATCTTAGGTTTATTTTTTATTATAAAACACACATTTATCGATGCTTAAGAGAATATAGTTAACATTAAACAATAACAGTAAACAACTGACAGTTATTACAGATATAAAATGTTTTTTCACTATTTGACTAGCATTTCAGCTTGGTTTATCTGAAGTGTATTCCATGTGCTGTTAACACATGCAGAATAAAAAATCACAAAACATTTAAATTTACAAACATCAAGTAACTATGACATATAACAATGGAAATGTATTTTCCAGGTGTTTCACGGTATTCAAACAATGAGGCAGCATATTACCACATTCAGGATTTTGACAGATGTCCACTCTATTCTCTAGAACATACTCCTCGGCAAAATGTTCAAGCATTCAATACAGGTTTGGCTCTCTCTTTTGTTTATGTTTTAAATCTTCATGTATACATACACATACATACATTTATTAGTGATTAGTGCCTTAGGGCGTCATTCATTAAAGACTATTTCTCCTAAATCGGCTCAAATCGCGTGATTTGGAGCTTAAAAATCGCCAAACTGGATTCATTAAGCTCCAAATCACACGATTTGAGTGTGATTTGGAATTGCCAGTGTTTACATCGTGATCCCGATTTTTTTAAATGTTAAACTTATGTCAATTGCTATTCATTAAGGACGATTTCACCGAATCGCTGTGAAATCGCCTTTAAATCACAAAAAATAAAATCGCAGCCAGAGAGGTGCGATTCTATGTTTTTTGCCGATCGGGACCTACAAAAGAGAGGTGCGATTCTATTTTTTTTGCCGATCGGGACCTACAAAACCACATGTCCGTATAACAGACATGTGTTTTTGTCTGTGTAAAAACTCAGTGCTGCATGGCTGCAAGCCTTAGCTATGCTGTACTGATGGAGCTACAAGGATCAGCTTTGCTGATCCTTGTAATTCTATCAGCACAACATGATTAAACTTGTAACCATGCAGTGCTGCGTGTACTGTGTAAAAAAAAACTAGAAAAAAAAAACACAACACATACATTAACCCCCACATTACTAAAATAAAGTATGCATGTAAAAAAAATATTTTCCTAACTAACAATGTTCCCTACATGAGTGCACTTACCTTCAGTGGTCATCTCTCCTAATTAAAGTGAAGTGTGTGCAATGTATTGTGTGTAAAAATTATAAAAAAATATTTGTACACTCACTATTTGATGTCCGCATCTTGGGAAGCCTTCAATTCTTCTTATTCTGATGTCTTCTGGTCTTTTCTTCATCCTTGGATTGTCTTCACCTGTTGACACGACGCAGGAACGCTTCTGAACTCCATCGGGGCTGCTCCTTATGACGATCAGGTCGCTAGGGGGCAGTGTTTTTATAGTAGAGATGACGTCAGAAATAGTAGAGGACCAATGTAACCGACGTCATCTCTACTATAAAAACAGTGCCCCCTAGTGACCTGATCATCATAAGGAGCAACCCCGATGGAGTTCAGAAGTGTTCCTGCGTTGTGGCAACAGGAGAAGGCGATTCAAGGAAGATGAAAAGACCAGAAGACATCCTAATAAGAAGAATTGAAGGCTTCCCAAGATGCTGACATCAAACAGTGAGTGTACAAATATTTTTTATTTATCTTTACACACGATACAATGCACCCATTTCACTTAGGAGAGATGACCACCGAAGGTAAGCCCACTCATGTAGGGAACATTGTTTGTTAGAAAATATTTTTTTTACATGCATACTTTATTTTAGGAATGTAGGGGTTAATGTATGTGTTGTGGGTTTTTTTCTATTTTTTTTTACACAGTACACGCAGCGCTGCATGATTACAAATCTAACCATGTTGTGCTGATAGAGTTACAAGGATCAGTACAGCATGGTTAAGGCTTTCAGCCATGCAGCACTTTTTTTTTTCTATATCACGCGATTTGCCGCGATTTGTTAAAGGGCTAATCGCGGTGGTTTTCTAATGAAAATCACTGCGATTTAGCCCTTTAAAAATCGCAGACCATCGCCTGAGATTCAAAAAATCGTGGGTCAAAATAATTTTTAATGAATGAGGCCCTTAGTGCATTACTGTCAAGCACAATAAAATATGCAGGATTTTTAAAGTTACAACTAATTTAGTAAGGCCTGTTTCATTAAAAAGAAATGCATATGCCATCCTATTTTTTATAGTTATGTCAAGAGAACTTGGTAGTCATAGGGAGAATCTTAAGATTTCTATGTCACTGAAGCGTAAGTCATTGCTCTTAAAATGATCAATTAAGTTATAGATTTTTATTTTATTTATTTCAATCTGTAGAATACTATGATTCTATAACCCTGTTTTTCCACCACTCATAAAATGTGAGCAACAATCGCTAATATTTTAGGTGCAGTTATACATAGACCTATTTGCAAGAGCATGTCACACGAGTTTATGATGGGATTTTTTATTTCACATTGAATTCATTGTAATGAATCACAATGCTTTCAATTTCTATGAACTTAACTAGTTGGTCCAAAGATAATTATTTACATGTTAACTGTAAACCATAGGCTTACCAAATTACCAAAAAATTGCATGGGAATTTTAGAGAAGAAACTTAATCCTAGTCTCCCAAAAGATTTTGGTAGGATATTCACCTCCTTCCTTCAGGGTTCTTCCTTAATTCTGCGTACATCTATAGTAAAGTCCCACTTCAGCGGTTTTTGAGATACACAAACCAAACCCAAGTGGCAGCAATCAATGGGGTAGATCCAGAACTAGTTACGCGTGCGTAATTCCTTTGTTATCTAACTTGTGTGCATACGCACATCCTTAATATGTGTGCATACCGTAGAGGTGGGGATAGACATGTAAATTAGGGGTCAGGGCGGGGGAAGCCCCATTATGACGTCTGCAGTCTGCGGCCAAGACGTAATATTTAAAGTAGGAATCTGAACGCATAAGTGTCCAGATTTACTACTGAGAGGGCGGAGTGCAGGGGGCATTCACTCCCCGCTATGTGATCGTACTGACAGACCCTTGAAGTGGGTAATGCGCGTGTGAGTCTAGATCTGCCCCAATGTCAGTATGGTATTTATTCAACAAATGAGCCTTCTGTTAATGCTTTTTCATTTTTTTTCCACATGATTGACTATTGGACATGTTAATTAACCAGCAAGTGTGTGGGTGTAACTTCTTGATTTAGTATCCTTTTCCTGGTTAACCTGCAGAGTGGATTTATGAATGTCAAAAATACAGATAAGATATATTTCTAAATAACAGTTATTTTTTTTTTTGTCATAGATATCACAGAAGACTTTATTATGCCACTGTTCAATTTCTACAGAAGCATGGGCTCCCTTAATGTTACTGAAACGGAATATGCTTTACTTTCTGCAATAATTGTGTTCTTTTCAGGTGAATATATTAGCTTTCTATTCTTTTTTTTCTTTCAGCAAAATAAACAATGAGATTTTGGAATCTGTAGATTTATTTTTTAGATTATTATTGTTTTAACACTGAAATATTGTTTTTGGGATTTCCCCACTGAAATAACTTCTCCCCCTTGTCATATCTTATAACAGATCGACCTCTATTAAAGAACAAGAACTGTGTTGAAAAACTGCAGGAGCCACTTTTAGGAATTTTGCATAAGTATTCAAAAATCTACCATCCAGAAGATGCACAACATTTTGCTCGACTGACTGGACGACTGACAGAACTAAGGACCCTAAATCACAACCACTCAGAAGTGCTAATATCATGGAAAACAAGAGATACCAAGCTTACCTCATTGCTTTACAGTGGCTGGGACTTCCACTGAGTTGTATACTGCAAAAAAGAAATCAATTTAAACATCTGATGTTCATAATTTATGCAAATACCTAAGATGTTGGACATTGTAAGATTTTTCTCATGCCAGTAGATTTTTTTAAACATTGTTAAAAAATAGAAATGTAACTACAACTGGTTTTATTTCATAAGTTCATTTATGAAGAGAAAGAACGAGTACCAATTTATAAAATAAATAGCATTTTTTCAAATGTCCCAAATTTAAATACATGTTAACTCTCAAATACCTTTTTCCTGAAGAAAAGTATGTCTTCCTACAGTCTTTACCGAATGCTAAATTCTGACTTCATTCTGTATTTGTTTACACATTTATATGAAGCAATATCACAGTTTTATCCTTTCCAGAGGTAATACTGCATGCATTAAATGTTTTAGCGAAAGAAAATAAATAATACATTCCTTTGCAATATAATTTTAACTTCTTTTTAGGCTTCTATTAATGATTAATAACAATACAGTTAAATTGAAACTCATTCACGAGAGTGTTCTGTGGAATTACTCCTTTTCCATATAATCTCATACTATTTCTGTGTATGTGATGGCAGCCAATCATGTCTGCCCTACAAATGATTTTGAGGAATAATAATGATATTTAGTTTGTAGAAGGACAGTTACAATTACTTTTACTATTTAAAGAAAAATAAAGCTTGCTGTTTTAACTGCAAGTAGTAAACAGCTATTTTCCATAAAATAAAATTACAATGATTTTGGACCGGATCCAGATTTTATGATAATTGCAGGCATGTACGTCCATTCGTATGGACTTAATCCTACCTTATTGTAAGGCACCTGCCCCACGTAAAATGGATGGGAGATCTTTATAGATCTCTCTTCCTACTGTGCATACACCAGGTACAGATGCAAGAATAGATATTAAACCAGCACTCACAAAAATGTATGATGAGCATTTAGAGGTACATTTACTAAAGTCAATTTTGTTTAAATCACCATTTTTGGCTATTTTTCACAGAGATTTGTAAAAAGCTGAATTTACTATGGCCAAATCGCCTTAAAATTGCCAAAAGCAACACTCACTTTTATTAAAAAACTTTATAAAAAAAACACATTTAAAAATGAATATAAATCTAAAACTTTTTAAAAACATGTTTTAAAACTTAAAAAAAAATACCACAGCATACTATTAACCCTTAACATGCTGCTGCATATAGTACTATAATGCACAGAATTCCCATGTATTGCAGGTCATGCTGTGCCTTTTAGTACCATAAGCGGCAGCATGTCAAGTGTTAATGGCATGCCACCACATACATTATATATGCCCCATCCCTGTCTATTTTATAGTGCTAAATTATATAGTGCCCCACAATAAACATAATTCATATAGTGCCTCACAATAAATATAAATTAGATAGTGCCCCGTAATAGACAAAATTCAGATAGTGCCCCACAATAAACATAATTCAGATAGTGCCCTGCAATAAACATAATTCATATAGTGAACCCGCAATAAACATAAATGAGATAGTGCCCCATAATAGACTTCATTCATATAGTACCCCACAATAAACATAATTCATATAGTGCCTGCAAAAAAACATAATTCATAGAGTGCCCCATTATAAACATGAATCAGATAGTGCCCCATAATAGACATAATTCATATAGTGCCCCGTTATAATAATGAATCAAATATTGCCCCGTAATATAAATAAATCATAGTGCCCGGTATAAAAATGTTATAGTAATAAATCATATAGTGGCCGCATCTTCCCTATAAATAACTATTATCGGATCTTCAAATGTTTTTTTTTATAAACATTATTAAATTTCATACTCACTTTTCAGAAGTCTTCTATGTTGATTGGAGACATCGGTGTCCAGGTCAATTGTCTTCTTTGGAGCTCATGCTGAATTTTCTTCTGTGTCCCCCGGCGAATGACTCCTGTCTATACTGAGCCCCTATTTATACCCTCTGACGGGTATAGGGAAGATGCGGCTACTATATGACTCATTACTATAACGGGCACTATATGGTTTATTTATATTACAGGGCAATATTTGATTCATTATTGTAACAGGGCACTATCTGATTAAGTTTATTGTGGGGCACTATATAAATGATATTTATTGTGGGGTACTATCTGAATTATGTCTATTATGGGGCACTATCTGATTTATGTTTATAACAGGGCACTATATGAATTATGTTTATTGCAGGGTACTAATTAATGTATGTCAGGGACGGGGCACATTATGTATGTGGCAGTATGATATTAACACTTGAAATGCAGCCGCTCATGGTACTAAAAGGTACAGCATAACCCACAATACATGGGTAGTACTATATGCGACGGCATGCTAAGAGTTCATAGCATTACATTTTTTTTCTTTTAAGCAAATTAATTATTTAGAAACAATGGGGCACGCTGAAGGCGATTTTTCCAGCTAATTTGCCATGATTTTCAGCGGTGAATTAACCCTTAAAAAATTACCACATATTGCTGTTGATTTCAAATCGACGGTTAAAATGCCCCTTAGTAAATCCTGTGATTTGGAAACCCAAATCAAAGGAACATTATGGCGATAGTGTATTCAGTTTTTTCATAGATATGGAATCATAGCACACTGGGTGTAACAGTGGTCTGCAGGAGCTTCCATTAATAGACATTTTAAGTTTGGGGCTACTTCACCATAGCCACTTTACGAACTGTAATAGAATCAACCCATATGACAGAAGGAGAACGCTGTATACTGATTACTTGGCAACTTATCAATTATGCATCTCCCTGGAATATCCAATTTCAGTACTTAGTATACTAGTATCATAATCAATGCAAATTATTCCAGCTATAGACTGAATCCACACCTTAACTTCTGCACTATGGGCATTGGCAGTGGAGTTCCAAAGTCTGATCACTGTGCAGGCAAAGTAGAAGCTACTTACCTTGTGTGGGCTTACAGCTGATTCCATTGCAGTTTCAAGCCATCCCCATATAAAATATGGACAGGTTGGAACTCAAAATGAAGTGTAAGGTCCTAAGCATAACATTATTGTATAATTTTTATAGATTTTCCCCACCATGTGTACCTGAAATTTGCTTCTCGCCCACCACTGGACAGACTTCAGCAAGGAAGTCTGAATCCTGTGGATCCAGATCTGTGCTCGAAGTCTGCTGTGCATGCATGTTTAATCATGCACAGCATGAATCAGGTACTATATGATTTTATTGTATTTTCAAAATAATACTTATATTGTTGTGGATCTGCTAAAGCAGGCCTGTCCAACCTGAGACCCAGCAGGTTTTGTGAAACTACGACTCCCAGCATGCTTTAGCTGCATAGGAATAGCTGGTACCTGACAAAGCATACTGGGAGTCATAATTTCACAACATCTGTTGGTCCACAAGTTGGACAGGCCTGTGCTAAAGAGACATTTCTAGATATTTTCTCTTATCTATACAGTTGAAAAATCATGGACATCTTTGATTTTACTAATATATAGATTATACATTTATCCTTTACTCTGTTATGTTTAGTGATTAGCTGAAAGCTATAATTAGCAGAATTATTGGCTCACCGTGTTTACAACCAAGTATGTTTACAATGTACATAGAAGCAATATAATTCTTGGATGAGGAATATGAAACTATGTAACATATTTTAAATTGCTCACTTGAGAGGGAACACTGCTTTGCAGATACATTATATGTAAAACATCAATCACTTAAATAATGTATAACGCCTTCATAAGGATATTGTCGCTGGTTCTAGTGTATGGTTTTACATACATTTCAGAAGAGGTTGATAAATGAATCTTTATGAATCTAATAATAACAGCACCTAGTCAATCTACTATATATTATACTGTGTATAGTGGTAAATTACCAGTGTGTAAAAAATGTAATGTTACATGTTAAAGTGTATAAGCAAACACTGAGGGGGATAAAACAGGTACATTATTTTCTTTTAATTATAGATACTAATAGGGCATTTAATATAAGAATAAAAGCTGTTGCACTACATCTTTTGTAATTGTAAGATCAATGTAATACATATTTTAGAATTGAAAATTGTATACACGGAAACAACCATTTTGTTACTAATGTGTAACCAGCATTTAAGCCCATCCTACAAACTAATTTAAAGGGGTCAGGCAATTCATGTGCTTTTACATTGAAAAGCAATGCGTTAATATGGAATGCATGCTGGTACGGAAGAGGATAACCCTGTCCACACCGTAAAATTTAAATGACTCCATCTGCCTAATTTGCATATGTCAAAGTAACATAGAGTTGGCATGCCCATGCGTATGGAACTGCATTCTGTATAACGGAGATGCACTACATCTCATCTGCTGCATGCATGTGCAGTGCCATCGTTTAGGCAGACTTATGTCTTGTGGCTTGTAAGTTGCCTAATGTTATTAAGTCTGGATCCGACCCTAACTTACTATTCTATCTTTAAAATGAATTGCAGGAACATTAACTACAAACATTTGCAAATATATGATAATCTACCTGTCACTTTCATGGCTTTTTTGCTAAGATAGTCCAAACTCTAAACCCTATATTAGGTCATAAATCATATGCTAAATTGAGAGCTAACTCACCTTGGGAAGCACCTATTAAATGCTTCCAAAATAGCTGCTGTGGACCAACACCCCGTCAATGCTGCTCCTAGACAAGTTTCCAAACAAAGATATACAAAATCCTGAGGAGATGTTCAAAATCTATAACTTTTAAAGAAAAAATCATATGAAACTCAATTCTTTAAAACTGATAAAACCAGACTTAATCATATTGCAACAATGTTTTTTTCTTCTACTGGAGTAGATATACTTCTAATTATTTCTTGATGCATGTGAAAACAGGTTTTTTTTTTCTATAAACTGTTTGCATTATTTATCTTGTTGATCGGCTTTGTAAATGTTTATATTTGGGAGTACATGCAAAATCTGGTGGAAATATGCACCTTTGTTGAACCGCAGGGGAACGTAACAATAAAAACTGTATTAAAGTTGAGAGATGAACTATTCTAGCTCAGCTCTAATTTACAGGTAAATATAAAGCTGTGTAGTAATGGAGTTCTATGTATAAAAGCAAAGTACTCTATTTACCTTAATGCAAAAATGTCATTTGCACTCTTGAAATTGCAACATAGTTTTGCTCAGGTCTACACTTTCACCTGTTTTGCCTCTACTCTCAAACTCTGAAGCAGCACCAATATGTTTAAAAACTGTTTATAACTTTTTAAGTAACTATAAAAATACATCTAAACATCAAAATCACAGATTACCAAATCAATCAGCGACAAACACTAATTGTAGAAACCACCATAATAAAGGTTAATCAATGTCTTTTTATCTAATTAGACTGTTTTAGGACCAGTTTCACAATGTTATTTTTTTCTTATTTTCTATGTTATCATCCTGTTTATTTTAAAATTACAACTGAAATATTACTGTTTCATTAAAATATATTTTGACTACCAGTATTATTATTATAATTTTTTACAAAATGCATCAGTATCATACAAATGAGATAATTTTTACACAACACAATAAACTGCAAGTTTTAACACAAGGAAATAATGTTAACTTTATTGTCCAGTTATATTAAAACTTATAAACAAGTAGTTTAAATACTATTTCCATTTTATTTTATTTGTTTCACATTTTACTGTATGATTTTGGCAATCCCTTTGTCCTTACTTAAACCTGAAATTTAAACTATTACTGTACATACAGGACAATGACAATGATGAGAAATCTTCTAAAACTCCACAAAACTTGACAATGGTTCCTTTATTTTAAAATGTCAGAATTTTTCATTTGTGCATGATGACACAAGATTAAATGATACTTTAGTGTATTTCACACAATAACGTATACAGTTTGATGTATTTAGTGTATGTAAATTTACATATGGTAGCTTGTAATGTAAGTTTTTTTTTAATATATGTTTATTTCGACACTCTGCCATGCCAAAACGGGTGGTTTAATGAAATGGGTGGAGTTTGGGTGGGACCAGGGGTGGTGTTTTGTGCGGGATCAGGGAGGGTCCGTTTTGTTTTTTGTAATATTTGGAGGTATGAGTTTAGACAATAACAAAGAGAAAATAAAGTTATTACAAATTTAAATAGCACTCAATTCTGATGTTGCACAATATAATGTAAATTACATTTTACTATTGCTTGCATAACACATCTAAGCAATAATCGTTGTGAACCTGAATGCTATAATAACTTTAAGTGGGCACCAATCTACTGTATATCCAGGTACTACATTATGGTGCTGGGCAATCCATTGAGCGTGAGGCACTAGATTTTGCAAATGGTAAACACGTTTATTTCCTGTGCCACAACATTTTATTGATCTTGATATATGACTTCATTTTTTATTACATAGTGTAAGACACATATGTCTGATGAGTATTGCTTATATAAGCGTGCATTTATAACACTGACAAAGGCAAATATCACAACATGACTTAACGAATCTGGAAAACAATACAGTAAAAAAAAAAAAATTTCAAGCAATTAGTACACAGTTTGGGGAGTGCATAAATCAGTATAATATGGCTGAACCTGCGTAGTAAGAGACCGACGCTGCCTTACTCCGAGGACAGAACAGCAGGAAACAACCGCTGGTTGAAATCTCCATAGCTGATTGGCTGCTGCATATTTGGGTTCCTCACGTTGGGTTTTCCCGCCCTCACAGACCGGCTCGTGTTAGCAACGGTTTTGTAACCGGATATGCAGCCGGTCGGTTTTGTCACTAGTCCTTGACATCTCTAGACAGGTGCGGGAAACACATACGTATAACGCTTATTTACACGTTTTACCTGTGTTAGATGTTTTATCGGGTTATGCTATAGAGCTGTACATAAAGACAGCACTTCTTGGATTAATATGCCATAAATTTGCATAGTCTCTGCAGCTAGTTGCACGGATGATGGACAAAATTATTCATGGATTAAAGAGGGGTTTTCTTCAGTTAATTTACTTGCAATTAACACATTCTTTGCTGACATTACATTTCATGTTCTCAAAATTGATGCAGTGCTAGTTCAGTGCTAGTTCATGGGAATTGAAGTATTTTTTTGACCAAGTATAAAAGATAGATAAACAGTAAATATAAAATATAAACTACCAAATAAACAATAAGATCGTTATTCCTTGCTAAATACAACAAATATAGCACAAATAAATCTCTAAAAAAGTATTACCTTATATAAATGAATTGGTGTGTATGAACATACACCATGACATATTTCCAATACCTCTCTTACTTCATTAAACTGCTGCACTAGGCCTAATGCATGTGAGCTACACTTCCATTTGTCAGGCTTACACTGTAACATAAATGTATCTTTGGACATTTTGTATGCACATGTATCATTTAAAAAATGAATTAAGGAAATAAATTAAATATTGTTTTTTTGACACATGATTTTTTACTCTCAGTCTGTTGTATTTAAGAGCTAGTCATTTTATGTGTTATAATACACTTCAACATATCCATATTGAAAACCGGTACACATGGAGGGCGTGTCTGTGAAGAGGGCATGGCTTGTCTCACCAATGGGCGTTTATTTCCTCCGCTTTAATTTGCATGTTTGATAAAGCGGTGCTTGAAGCGGAAACTTAGAAGTGGCGGTATGGACATTTAGAAGTGGCTGTATAAAATTATAGAAATAACAGAAGTGAATGAAGATTTATAGCTTTTCAATTAAATCAGTTGGAGAAGTGATGGCATGGAATACCCCTGTACCCCTCACTTCGAGCCCTGTGATAAAGTGTAAAATCTTATTTTATACCTTATCATATGAGCAAAGAATTCACAGGAGAGTTGCTTGTCACTATAGCAGAGCTGTAGGAGTCTGTCCCTGCAGCTCTGCTATAGTGCTTAGATGCTGCAGGTCTGGAAGGTGAGTATAAGGGGGAGGGAACAGCTGGGCCAGAACCCGGTACAAAAGCCCTTTTAACCGGTAAAGACCATTAAAAATGGTACTGTATCGGCTAAATGGGTACAATATTTAAATGGTATGTATTATGTCTTCACTTACTTACATGAGGGTATAAGTAACATGTTTGTTTCCATAGTGTCAGCAGATTAATGTTCTGAAATGCTCAATGCTAATGTGAAGTTTTGAATAATTAATATTTATGAAAAATTGCTCTTATGTTGCAAGAATGGAATACAAAAAAATGTAATATAAATATGTTATTCCATTTGTATTTAATTTCCTTTTACTTGTATCCACACGCTCAAAGAGAAGTAAAATTTCAGCTGTTGCATACATTTTTAAAGTTGAGAGGTGATAGGTCCTAGTTGGTCAGTGGGTTGCCAGCAAAACTTACCAGCTGCTCAAGTGCAGAGTGGCAACTAAAAATACACTAAGCAACTGCTCAGGCTCTTTCAGCTTTAAACTGACTAGTCAACTGCAGAGTATGTGTTCTGCATTCACACACTGTGCCCAAGTAACCACACCCTGTTTCCAGCATGTCTGTTCAGCAGTGAGTTCAGAGCCTCCTATAAAGTTTTTCTTTTATAAATTGTTTTGTCTATTAAAAAAAAAACATTGTAACTGTAACTGACAGCTTTGTGCTGTTCCTGCTCCAAGCTGGTAGTGAGAATCAACAGCTCTGGTGTCAGCTGTTGGACCTGAGTTCCTGGGCAGTTGATGCCCAATAAATCTGCTGCCCATATTGCATGCATCTTATCCAGAGCTGCGACTTTTTGCAGCTCTAGATAGAGCATATAGAAAAGGTGCATTCATTTGCAATATGCAAGCGGTTGCATATAGGCTGTGAGCTGTACTTGTAGTAGCCTATACAGATTTGCAGGTTATATATGTTTTTTTGTTTATTATAGTTTCAAAAGACCTTATAAAATGCAGATTGTTACACAATGTCTGATTAGAATGAGACAATCTGTTAATTTTTAGGGAAGTAAAATATATCATCAAATAAAAAAATCCTGAGTTAAAAAAATTAATTGATAGTTGAAATCACTTTTCTAATTTTATTATATGTGTGGAGATGTGTTTATAACTATAAAGAGGGCCATTTATTAATTAAAAATGCACGGTGTTTTACACTTACATTAGCACTGAGCTGCTGTAAAATTTTATTTAGACGCTCAGGGAATCCAACCTGTTACTGCAAGTGCAGAAGCACTAAACCACCCCCTTTCTAATTTTAATATTGTGGTAAATTCCTGTTGTGCTAGCACAGAGCGCCGATGGGCAGCAGTGTGCAATCTTTCTGTGTTTGCTCCCGTTCTCAGCATGCACAGAGTGGTTTCCCGCTGCGCTCTGGATCAAGTCTGTTGTCTCTTATTAAGACAGGAGATGTGGCAGTGCTCAACTGCTAAATACAGCTTGAAATGAAATGTTCTCCCTGCATGCAAAGAAATAATTTTGACTCCCCTTGATTATTATCATGGCTTTGCAATAGAAAAAAAAACTCACCAAGATGCCATTCAGCCGCAAAAAGTTGTAACCTATATATGTATTTTCATGAAAGCAGCACTTTTTAAACGACTCCTTATTATTTGACAGAGCAGTATTGTTTGAAATTCACACAACTATACCATATACTATACTTATAATGTTATATGATGGACAAGGTCTAATGTGCAACTCATTATTATGTGTAATTCTTTATTTGCATTTGCAGTCGGCCAAAGATGGAACAGGAAATTCCATTTAAAATATTCCCATTACAGAGACTTAGCAGTTGTCATGTGTCTGCAGTAAAGCCCCATACAGTTGTGGGAAATAGTTCAGTTTTTCAGGTGGGTAAATTATGGCAAACACATTGATCCAAACGTATAACCCTTTCACATCACCACCTAAGAAAAACCCATGTTTTTTATCCTATTTTATCCTTGAAGCTAGTATTTTAATAATATTTTAATATTATTTTTTTTTTGTTTAGAATGTAAAACCCCCTATTGGAATTGAAAATGCAAAGAACAACAACACAGGTACAGCAATTATTTATTTTATTCATATGGGCAATCTAATCAAATGTGTACTAATCATATATTTTTATATATATTTTTATTTTAGATTACATTTCACAGAAAGTTTCACCTTTGCCTGGTATTGAGGAAGAGGTATGTTATATATTAGATGAACATTTGATTTTACTTATGATTAGAAACCTTGAGATAAAAGGGCCAGATCTAGACTGCAATGCATGCTTAATTTAAAAAGCGCACACAAGTATGGAGATTCAAGAGCAAGTTACTGATATGACTATCTACATTTATAGGGACATCCCATAGAAGGAAAGGGGTGGATGATCTTAGTCAATGTTATGTTACATAATCCCAATCCATACCTGAATGGTTAGGTAAATATGCACATTTTACAGCTACACATTGGCACCAGACATAGGGTATGCCTAAGTCTAAATATTTGCTGATGGCTGATACTTCACTTTTATTGCATCATTGTGGCAGCAATTAAATATTTTAATAGTTCACTAAAATAGGGAAATGCTGCATATGCATTATGCTGGATATTGTTTTTTGGAGAAAAAAAAGTTTGTATTTCATTTATATTTATGCTAAATTAATTTATGTGTATTTTTATTACATTTGTATTGTCATTAAATGCTGGGACAAAGCATCCAACAGTGAATTACACTGCACTTATGTTTGGATCAATCGGAAAGAGAGAATGCATCCTCATATCAGAATTATGCTAGGCTGTTTCACGTACTGATCCAGATCAGCGGTGTATGGATTGTTCTTTACACATTATTTGAGTGGGGTGTTTCCAAATACAAGATGCTTTTTATTATGTTTCTCTCTGAATCCAATCCCCAATACCTTTACAAAACACTGGATAACCCTCATAAAACAAACATAATAAATAACATAAATACATAAATAAAACATAACAAATCACAGCTTGATACTTAGAAATGAATATTTAAAAAACAGCCACAAAAGTGCTCTTATATAGTGAAAAGCAAGATAGTGGAAAAATATAAATTATATATATATAAATAAATAAAATAGTCAAATATATAATCAATAAAAAAAATATATATATTATGTCCTCTTTAAAAATCAAAAAAGTCTTATGGTTTTTATAATGGAATCAGTCCACCTCTCTATCAGTTTATTGTAATGTTATGTATGCCCATTTTTAATACGTTTCCTCTAGTTTATATACTCCAGAATGGTAGAAGGGAATTGATTTGAGCATAATAAAACAGCCCACGCAATTTCTGGACTATGTAAGCCTTCCTGTAGTTTAAGGTTATAAGGTGGTACTCTGTGGTAATTGCAAGAATAAAAGAAAAAGCTGGCCATACACTAGATGAGACGTTTTAAACTTGTGGCCCACAGGCTGCATGCAGCATGAAAGCGTTACTTTTGCAGCCTCATCTAACAAAAGAAATTAGGGCTGGTGATCATGGCTGAAAAGTGATGCCTGCTATCAGCCACTGCAGCAGGTACACAAGACAGCTGGTAGCAAACCCCTTTTCAGCTGTCCTGTATAACTGCTGCATTGGCCAATAGCAGGAAATAGAATGCTTTATGCAGACACGACAGCGTCACAGAGAAGACAGTGTGCAGAGGAAAGACACGGACAGAAGGCATAAAAGGTACGTAAGGTATAAACAGGGGAGGTCGAAGAGTAAAGAATGGAGAATTACTTGGAGCTGAAGCCATACGAATGGAGAATATTGGGGAGGATACTGCAAACTGGAGACATATGGATTGGGAATACTGGGAGCTAGAGACAAATGATGGGGAATAATGGAAGCTGGAGACATATGATTGGGGATATTGGGAGCTGGAGAGACATGAAGAGGAATACTGGGAACTGGAGACACATGAATGGGGAATACTGAGGAGGCTGGAGACACATGATGGGTGATACTGGGAGCTGGAGAAACATGAAGGGGATATTAGGGAGGCTGGAGACATATGATGGGGAATACTGGGAGCTGGAGACACATGATGGGTAATTATGGGAGCTGGAGACACATGGATGGGGAATATTGGGAGCTGGATACATGATGGGGGATACTGGGAGCTGGAGATACACGATAGAGGCTGCAGAGACATGATGAGGAAAACTGCAAGCCTGAGAGACATGATGGGGATACTGGGAGCTAGAAACACATGATAGGGAATACTGGGGCTGGAGTCACATGAATGGGGAATACTGGGGAGGCAAGAGACACATGATGGGGTATACTGGGAGCTGGAGGCAAATGGTGGTGGATACTGGGAACAGTAGAAACATGTTGGGAGTACTGGTTGTTGAAGACATGGGAAGAAAACATAAAATTTATTTTTTACTTTTTTCTTACTGAAAAATCTTCCAAAATTTCATATGAGACTTTTTATTTTTCTTACAGCCCACACAGATTTAGACTTTGATTGTTTGTCCCATTTGGGGTTTTGAGTTTGACATACCTGCACTAGAGTGATTATTATTCTGATCATCAAATTATAGGGTGATCAGATAAAAAATAGCTGTATTGTTTAGTTTATAGCTGTATTTATTATATATTATATTTTTTTCCCCAATGGTGATAAAATGGGCAAAAAATATTTGGGTCCGATAACACTGATTAACAAAATTCTTTATATTTTTTGTCACAGGGGTTCATGTAAATGCAAGACAGTGTGCTTATTGTGCTGAATTCAAACAAGTGTTTAAGAACAAAGGGATTTTGAATGAAACCCAATTCAAGTTTAGAATGTTGCATTTATTAACAATACAGACATTCTAAACAATTAAGACACTTAAATTGTTACGGGAATTGGACTTACAGCTGTGATTTGCTCAAGAAGCTTTAAGGTTAGGGTTTGGGCTGAAGGGTAAGGTTAGGGTTAGGCTGTGGGAAATGGAGGGCTAAGGTTAGATTTAGCATTAAACACTTACCTGTTGGCGGAGATCATTTCTTGAATTCATTTAATTTGTAATTAGGTTTTATTTCTGCAAGTGGTTTAAATAAGATATACATATCTTTTTGTATACAAAGTTTATTTTATGTAAATATATTGTTGTAAAGTTATTTATATTTTGATTTCTTTATTAGGTCTGTTTGTAATATGAGAATGGAGGTTGTACCATTATATTTATGTGGTAACAACTAATTATTCTTCATGTGTGCCGCCTCCCTTCCTCTCTATTTAAGTGCCTAATTTCCCATGAGTCCTCCATGAGTCCTCGATGCTGGGGCGAAACGTGTCCTAAGAGACTCAGCTACCTTGACTGTGACATTTACTTGGCATCTATATTCAGCCTTTTTACCAGTGCAATTCAGGACTGTGCACTCACTTTAATCAAAATAATTTTCAACTACGGGGACTCCCCTGTGTGCCTTCCATCTATTACAAATTAGTACTCCATTTGTCACAGTGAACGGTTGTGCTTTGCACTAATTGGAGGTAACAGCGGTACATATTTGGTGAAACTCCGGAGTTGAATAAAATTTCCTTTGTGTACTTCACGACTCAATTATGTTCACCATCCATTATGAGTGAACATTTTGTCTGCCACAACAGACTAGTCTGTTTAATTTCTAACTATAGATACAAGTCTGCCAAAATCCTTTTCTTTCTGGATTTACTAATACATCTATGGAGTTAACATAAACTAAGTTTGTGCATTATGTGTCATCACATCCTGTCTGCCTATATGCTACTCTAATAATACTGTTCAGGCCCCCTCCTTGGAGGTTCCCTGCAGGGTGTAACCATCAGGAGCTTGTTTGAATACAGTTAGGTCCATAAATATTTGGACATCAACACAATTGTCATATTTTGGGCTCTATACACCACCACAATATATTTGAAATGAAACAAACAAGATGTGCTCTAACTGCAGATTTTCAGATTTAATTTGAGGGTATTTACATCCAAATCAGGTGAACGGTGTAGGAATTATAACGGTTTCTATATGTGCCTCCCACACATAGAGACAGTCGACTCTAAAGCTATTTCATGGACAGGTGTGGGCTATTCCCTCGTTATTTCATCATCAATTACGCAGGTAAAAGGTCTGGAGTTGATTCTAGGTGTGACATTTGCATTTGGAATCTGTTGCTGTCGAGTCTCAATATGAGATCCAAAGAGCTGTCACTATCAGTGAAGCAAGCCATCATTAGGCTGAAAAATCAAAAGAAACCCATCAGAGAGATAGCAAAAACATTAGGTGTGGCCAAATCAACTGTTTGGAACATTCTTAAAAAGAAAGAACGCACCGGAGATCTCAGCAACACCAAAAGACCCAGAAGACCACCAAGGGTGAAACCCAGCGTCTGGTGATGTCTATGTCTATTAAATTAAATATACATTGCCCTCAACACTTTCAATGTAGGCAGCCATCGTTATTTCCCTAAATTAAAAGAAATAGGTTATCCCAATAAAATGGGAGGATCATCATCCAAGTACCAACTTGATTGAGAAAAGCTGTTACGTATTTGCCTCTTGATTTCAATTGGCAGCGTATTGATATATGTCTCCCAGATATTAAAGAAACTTTCCATTGATTTTTTTTAGCTGATGTTGCCTCAATCCACTCCATATTAAAAGCATAAAAAAGTTTTTCTTTAACTAAAGAAATTAGAGGCACTGTTCAATTTAGCCATAAGTGCAGAATAGTTTTATGAGCAGCTGCATGAATTGTAAGTAATAATTCCACTCCCTCCCTGCCCGATTCTTTGACCCTCAGGTATCATACCAAAGACTGCTGAATCAGGAGTATATGGGATATAGTTAAGAAGATAGGGGCTGATTCAGAGATGCGATTGCGAAAAGATCGCAAATATATGCATCTAAGGTTAAGATCTTAGCAGGTTACAGCCCACTGCAGAAACAGTCACTCCCCTTGCAAACAGCGGTGGATCTTAAAGTTAGACCACCATTGACTAACCCTAATTCTGCGCTGGCAGTTGAGATCTTAAGTGACGTAGTAGCGTATATTTAAGATCCTAAGTGTCAGCCCGCGCCCACTTTCCCTAATTTCCCTGACTCCCCCCGCCCATTTCCATGCAAATCCTTAAGATCTTAACGTTTCGAAGCACTTAAGTGCTTGCGTGCGATTCAAACTTACGCTCTTAGCGAATTTACGCTCCTAACCGCTACGTAGATGGCGTTGCACTATTACTACGCATGCGCAGTAATGCGAATTTTCTAAGATCTTAAATATATGCTCCTAAGTGCCGTGGAAATCGTATCTCTGAATCAGGCCCATAGTCTTTTGCAAATTTTTATGAACCTTTAGCCAGAAGCTTCTTATGATTGGGCAGTTCCAAAAAACAATGAAAAAGATTGGCCTCTGGTTGATTACATCTAAAACAGTTAGCAGAAAAGAGATTACCCATCTTGAATCTTCTGACAGACGATGGATATACATGATGGAATAAATTGTGAAACATTTCCACATAGGTATTTGCGGGCATGAATCTACAAGATAGTCTAAGATATTTCAGTAAAGACTGGGTTGTGATATTGGGAAATACCAGGCACCATTGTGCCAATCCAGACTTCACCAATTCATGGTCAAGTACATCTCTCAGGAAGTTATAATTGTATGAAATTGCCTCTCTAGGTGGGTGGGCCTTTGAAAGACATTTATTAAGAGGGTTATCCCAGTCCTGATCACTAAAATGTGTGAGCACCTCAGCTATATAATGCCAGATTTGCAAGAATGCTACTGGGTAAGCACATATTGTCTCAAATTTATCACAGGCTTCTACTAAATTAAGGGGACATTTCGCTGTTTTATCAATGAGGGAGCCTCTAACATTTACACCTCCTACTCTCTGGATTGTAAAAGGGTAAGATGCCATATCGAGGTTGTGAAGAAATGTTAAGTGTGTAGTAAAAAAAGGATTTAGGTTGTATTTGCGTCTAATTATGTGCCAAACTCTGCGTGTGCTCCATAATAGAGGATTGTCTTTAGTCTCCAATGCAAACTCTCAGTCCGGTCTGTGTAGGAAAGTTATAAAATTTTGTCCATTAAGAAATTATTGTTCTAAGGAATTATTTAAGTATGTGTTTGTTCCCTGCAACCAGTCTCATAAGTAGTGCATGAGTGCTGCTTGGCTATATATGGCAATGTCTGGAAGATTTAATCCACCATTTGATTTGGGTCGCTGTAAGCATTTCAGACTCAATCATGAGCGTTTTTTTGCCCAAATGAATTTGTGGTATAGAGTGAAGCTGTGAGCGATGTCTAATTTAGTTACAAGAAGGGGGAGGGCTTGAAGATACAGTAGCCTTGGCAATGAAATAATTTTAATCAGTTTTATCCTTCCATTTCAGGAAAGAGAGAGATGCTCCCATCTCCATAGCACTTTTCCTATTTCCCGTATTGCCGGTTTAAAATTTAGTTCGTACAAGCGTGATGGATTTTTAGGAAGATTAATTCCTAAGTATTTGAAAGACTCTTTCACCCAGTCGATCTGCATTCCCTGCCCCCAGCATAGAAGGTTATTAGTGGGTGCTAAATACATTTTGGTTAATTTATCTCTATTATTAGTAAAACCAGAGATTAAACCGAATGTTTCCAATCTTTCCAGAATAAGGGGAAGGGAATGATCAGGGTTAGAAATAAATAATAAAATGCTGCAAATGCTGTCATTTTAATCTCCGTTCCCCCTAGTTTTATGCCTTTGAATTCCACTCTCAACAATGGATCAAGTGCTATATTGAAGAGAAGAGGGGACAGAGGGCAGTCCTGTTTTTTGCCCCACTCCATCTCAACTGGATCACTGCGGCAGCAATTCACCAATAACGTTGTTTTAGGTTGAGAGTAAAAGGTGGCAACAAGCCTACAGAAATCCCGACCAAACGCTATGGTTCCTGACCATAACCTTTGTCAATATTTTAAAGTCAGTATTCAAAAGAGATATTGACTGGTATGACTCAACCAGTTTTATGTCCCTTTCACCAATAACGTTGTTTTACGTTGAGAGTAAAAGGTGGCAACAAGCCTACAGAAATCCAGACCAAACGCTATGGTTCCCGACCATAACCTTTGCCAATATTTTAAAGTCAGTATTCAAAAGAGATATTGACTGGTATGACTCAACCAGTTTTATGTCCCTTTCCGGTTTTGGGAGCAATATTGTAAAGGCTTCATTGAAGGTAGGATCACTAATCCTGTACCTATGTATCCTTCTAAACATTTCCTCTAGGGGAGCAGTAACATTATGGTTTAAGATTTTGTAGTAATTTGCTGTTAGACCATCAGGCCCTGTGGCTTTACCTAAATGAAGTGATTTAATCGTAGTGCAAATTTTCACTGTCGTAATATCTGCCTCTAATAGTTCTGGTCAGAGGTGAGCTTAGGCAACTTCGCCTCATCAAGAAATTGTTGTTGTAGATCCTGGTCTATTGGATGTGCTGAGTAGAGGTGTCTATAATACGCATGAAACTGCGCCAAAATTGCTTTAGATTTGGTATGTAATAAAGTAGTCGAAGGGTCTCTAATGGCTACCACATAGTTCAACGCCACACGTGGCTTGAACATAGCTACCAATAATTTCCCTGCTGGTAATATTTCTGCTGGACGAAAGCGCGGCCATGCGCTGCATGTACCACCTGAAATTGATCTAATAGCCAGCGCGCTTGGTCATAGATAGAGTAGTGATCCTCTGTAGGATCATTAATGTAAAGTTAAAGTGCTTCCGACATATCCTTTTGCATTGTGGCCTTTTTGTCTCTATGGTCTCTTCCCTGTTTGGCAGTGTAGCTAATTATATGGCCTCTCATTACTGCCTTCGACACCGTCCAGAACAGGATGGGATCATCCCAATGTTTAATATTATTATCCAAATAATCGCCCCATTGGACATCAAGGTATGACTGGAAATCATCTAAATGTGTAAAATAATCCGAGAAACACCAAAGGCAGGTATATTCCAGTGGGGCAGGATAATACAACTCTTTAGTGACAGGGACATGATCAGAAACTAGTATATTGTGGATATTTCTCGATTGTATTGAAGTAAGTAATCTGTCTGCCACCAGCAAATAGTCAATATGTGACAAACTATGGTATATATTACCAAATTTACCAAATTTATTGTTTTTCATTTTGGTGAAGGAGCCGCCACAGATCAGTGAGATTATGGTTAAGTTTAAGAGCATGAATATGTTGCCAGCTTGGATTGTTTCTAGAAGAGAGATGGGGCAATTTATCTGGACTAGGGTTATCCACTGTATTCATGTCCCCCTAGTATCAAACAAGCATTGTTCCTCTGGTGGAGCACTTGTAGGATGTCTGTATGGTATAGCCCTAAGATCTAATCTGTATTGTTTGGCAGTCACTAGTATGAAGTCAGTATTGTATGGCAGTCACTAGTATGAAGTCAGTATTGTATGGCAGTCACTAGGATGAAGTCAGTATTGTATGGCAGTCTCTAGGGTGAAGTCAGTATTGTATGGCAGTCACTAGTGTAAAGTCATTATTGTATGGCAGTCACTAGTATGAAGTTAGTATTGTATGGCAGTCTCTAGGATGAAGTCAATATTGTATGGCAGTCTCTAGGATGAAGTCAGTATTGTATGGTAGTCACTTGGATGCAGTGGGAATTGTACAGCAGAGACTTAGAAGATGTCTCTATTGTATAGTACAGACTAGGATTTGTTTTATTATATTGTGGTTACAAGATTGTGTTCTGTATTTTAGAACACTCACATGGATACTCTAATGTAGGATGGTCACTTGTGTTAAATAGTAAATTGTTAAACAGAAGAGCACAAATTTCTGCAGCACCAGCGAGATGCTCTGCAGTGGGAACAGATGTCTGCATCCCATCAAATATTATTATTGCAAAGTATCACACTGCCCTCACCCATCTACTATTTAATAATACCCGGCTGGCAACATTTTCTGGGGAGAACACTGAACAGGAAACCGAAGCACCCATCGTCCATCAGTTCTCTTATTTGAGGACCTACAACCTACAAAGACCTACAAAGATCCCCACTTTAATCTTTGCATCACTGACCGTATGGATTTTTTTTTTAAGTAGGCAAACTTACTCCGATAAAGTTCTTTGATGAAGTTCTTAGTGAGACCCAGCTTTATATGGAGAGGGAGCAGATAGACTTTCTCTGGATCAACAAGTGGGGTACTGACAACATTCTTTGCTCCCAAGGTTAGTGAAGTTTGCTTCTGAATGCAGTGTTTTTTTTTTACAGTAGTTGGTGAAACCAAACTGATGCCCCGACAAGAGTGAAATGACTTTCAGGTCATCACAGACATACCATCAGTGCTCTTTGTATTTGATCTTTTTCAGC
>WWET01001693.1:290233-307076 GCA_011038615.1 Limnodynastes dumerilii
CAGCAGGAGCATCATGCTCCTGTGTGTTTCCTTCATACAGCCCCATAAATCAGTGGTATGTATGGCAACTTGTTGCCATTGTGGAGTAGCAGGGCTTTCAAATTTACTTCAGAGGAATCAACAAATAGGTGCAAAACCTCTGTCTTTTACTTGTTACCAGTTGCTTCTATGACTTAACATTGTGGCAAAAGACAAATCCGTCTTCAAGCGCAAAATAATCCTTTAATCTACAATGTCTCTGTCTGAAATCACATAGCTTAGTGTCAGTGACCTGATACCCTTGGGGACATAATATTTTTGTACTTCTCAAATGATTCTTCTTATCTAATGGTGTCAGCTGTATCATTATCAGTGTTATGGCTGTCTATGTGATGGATGTAACCATTCTGGAGCAAGGGTAGGGAGACACATGAAACACCTTTCTTTAATATTTCATGTTTGCTCCTTCATATGTTATCACAATTAGTCCATAAGGAATGCCACATAATCTGAAAAAGGTAATTTCCTTCCTAATGTAACACATATTTGATGCCATTTAATGTTGTTTTTTTAGTAACAAACACTCACTGTAGCAGAACAGCGTGTTTGTTTCCTATTGTTCAACCAAGTGAAGAATAAATGAAGAATGAGTCCTTAGATGGGGTTTCTTTCTCAACGCTAGTTTACATAGTTTGACTAGTGATGTTGTAAAATATGAATTTTCCTTGTAAAAGTTGTCTAAAATTATTTTATTCAGATTTTTACTTACATATACATATACATTTTTTTTACTTACATATATTTCTTGTATTTGGCATACACCTCACTATGAACAATAAAGTCAGTGTAAGAGCTATCACATTGCATGCCTGAAAATATGTCCTTAATTATTTATCTGATATTAATTTCCATGGGGTTATAGGAGTTACATTAATACTTTATATGCTAACCACTGGGGTTGCAACAAACTTTATAATGTAACTTTTTAATTTGTGTTGCATTGGATTTGCTTAATTATCTGCTTGAATAACACAGTGGAGAGTATTTTAGTTTTTGAACTATCATCCATTGACCAAAGTGCATTTTTCAAACTTATGTGAATGTCTATATATACATTTTTATAATGTATGAATTGGTTTTCTTGAATAGAGTTCAGAATCAATTAATCATCTATACTTCAAGCTCCGTAGAGAAGCAGAAAAAATTAAGAATTGGAAGTCTATTATAGAGGATGAAGTAAAATATAAGGAAGCAAAACTAAAGGAAAAAAGGAAAAAAATAGATGCTCAGCAAAAAATTATACATGAGTTACAAGTGAGTAAATTTTACAGGTCATATGACTTTTTTCAAGTTGTTGACATTACCGGGTGGTGAGCACTTTTAGGGTATTATTTGAGCACAAAGGGCCAGATCCAGAGCTACGGTCGCCTCCGTAGTTACGGCGGCTGTGTGCGTTAGAACGACATAATTGCCGTTCTGCGCATGCGCCGGGCAGATGTTGGCCGCCGTAAGCCATGATTCAGGGTTCACTGAATCATGCGTCCGTAACTACAACGTAGTTACGTACGAAGGGGCGTGCTGCACCAAAACTATATTGTAGTTACGGAAGGTAGGCAGGGGGAGGGAGGGTAATTAGGTAGTGAGGGCAGATTACGCTCCTGTGTTAGCTTAGTTACACATAATTACACCGGCTGAAGTTAGGGTAGCCTTCAGACGGGCGTAACTGTGTGTAACTACGCTCACACAGGGGGAGTGCACCAGGGCTACGCTGGCCATATTTACGGACAGCGGCCCAGCATAGCTCTGGATCAGGCCCATAGTAGCAGGAATAAAGATCTTGGGAGTTATCCTGAACTACGCCGAAGCACTGTGCGTATTAACGCACAGCATATCGACATGCACTCCCCCCGACACTCCCCCGTGTGTTACGCTGGCTGAAACCTACCCTAACTTCAGTGTGTAATTATGCCAGCCACAGGAGTGTAAGTGTCCAAACCCCCCCTCCTGCCCTCATTAGCTTACCTCCCCCGTCTTCCTTGCCTAACTTTTAGTTACAGCGAGGTACGCCCCTCAGCCATAACTACGCAACAGTTAGGGACGCCCGATCCTGAGGAACGGGTTTCCCTAACTACGCCTGGTAACACCTGCCTGGCGCATGTGCAGATCTGCAGCAATGCCAATCTTACGCATCTGCCCGCTGTAGTTCAGGATCAGCCCCCTTGTGTATTGCTCCATAATAAATCCTATTAATCCTTAGTTGTGTTTTAATTGATTGTGCTACAGAGCCCTTTTAAGAGGATCTCTACTATTTACTTAGTTCTCTTGTTTTTACTATTCTCTCTTCCTCTCTCATATCTCTTCATCTCTGTTGTTTCTTCTGTGTTCTTTCCAGATCCTTGCAGGCTGGATCTAGGATGGGCAATGCAGATGTGAACAGTTCATGTCAGTGTCATGCATCTTCCAGAGCACATAGATGCAGATGGCTGGAAGGGGCCTCATTACCAGACCCCACCATTACTACTCCCTAACAACATCAGACAGAGAGCCATAGGACCGGATCTAGGCCCCTATGCGCTTTCCGTACGTGCTGGGGTCTGTCCGTCCAAGAGAGAGGGGAGTGAACGCCCCCTGTCACTCCCCTCTCTCGTATGGCCTTTATGGCAGTTTATGCAGTGATGTAAAAGTGGTATTATAAACCAGAACTGAATGGGATGTATACTGGAACTATCTTTTGAGTCGTTACTCAAAACTTCAGTACTATGTACCCACAGTAGTTTTATCACAAATCTGTGAATTAGCAGCACCACAATCACAGGCTCCGATTATAATGGTTATTATTTCATTCATTCCTGGTGTTTCAGTGGTAAAGATTCAAAGGTTTAAGTTTTGTGTCAGTATAACAAGCTGTAATAAGACATGTTAAACCACAAGATTTTTTGTCTGTCTAAAGAGGGACCTTGCAGTGCTTCTAAGTATATTTATCATAATAACACCTATAAATAAAAAAAATTTTTTTGTATTGTAACCTCCCTAATAGGCTTTCAAAAATCAGTAAAAAAAATATCTTTTATCACTTATATTTATTGTTTGATTTTTTTTAGATTGAAAATGAAAAGTTGAGATTACAGTTAGAAGATGTGATACATGAAAATGAGGACTTAATAAACCAGTAAGCTATAAAAATATATATATTTTCAACCTATTATACACTAAGAAAATAACAATAATCTTCTCTATCAACTGTCATTAGGACAGTACAACCATGGTTTAGATTGAGGCACTGGAGCTGGTCACTTGACAGTTAAAAATTGTTAGGAAGAAGCTCCTCCTCTGACCGACAACTTTTTCAAGTGCTCTAAGGAAATGGACACACTTAATGAGTGTGCTGCATTTCACTTAGCTTTTACACTGTTAGGGTACCCTGGGTTTACCTTGGGTGAGTACCGGAGTGACCTCAGAGAGAGTGAGAGAGAAAAGGAGCGAGCTACTCACCGGTGCGTAGAGCCTGAATGGTCGGACCATGTGTTCGCCAGAGCCCCTGATGGTGGGGATGGACTGGAGCAGATAGGAATCCATCAGGATACGTCCCTTATAGATCACCCGGGAGAAGAGCAGAAGAACAAGGTAAGAGAATAGAGGTGAGTAAAAGAAAGTGTAGGTAGCGGGGAGTAGCCTGGTCAGAAGAGACTTTACCGTGACGAATACAGCAAACACTAAACGGACGGTGGACAAAGATAGGGCTGACAGTACAAACAGGACGTACAAGACTAACTGGGGCTATCACTCAACTAGAAAACAGTGGTAACCCCCAGAGGGGTTAACAGGAACAGTCAAACAGGGAAGGCGAGGATCACACAGAAGGGCCGTACAGCAAGGGGAGAGAATGGGAACTGAAACACACGGGGTTAAAGGCAGGGTTCTGGGCAGGAGAGAAAGGGCACTCAAGAAAGCTAAGAAGACAGCCAAAGAGCAAAAGAGGAAAGTACAGAGAGCAAAGGGCTAGACAAGGCAAGGGGACAAGAATCAAGAGCAAGGGACAAGAAGAGATCAGAGCTAAGGGCAGAAATAACTGGGCACGTGGAGAACGTAATAACCAGCACTGAGGGAATGCAGTGCTGGCTATTTACAGGGGAACTGGCCAATCAGGGAGGAGATTGAGCCAGCAACCCTGCCAGCTGAATGGCCAGAAGGAACACACAGCTGCAGCCTGAATGCGGGGCGCGGGAAGCTTCCTGGTTGCCTAAGCAACCGGAAGACGCGAGCCGCGCCAGCCAACAGCGCCGCAGTGGAACAGAGCGTCCTGGTTGCTAAGCAACCAGGACGCACACAGAAGACGCGTGGTCCCGGAGGCAGGGATCACACAGTGTGAGCCGCCGTGAGAGCGCGGCGGCTCGTGACATACACATTAGTTTTGTGTTTTTAGTTTAGGTTCGTAGCAGGGCCGTAGTAACGCTGGAGGGGGCGTCCCCCAGCGTATGTTAAGGTTAATGTAGGTGGGTGGGGGGAGTTAGTTTAATGAGGGAGGGAGGGAGGAAGGGGTAAGTGTCCAAACGCTCCTGTGAGAGCTTATTTTCCCTTGCTTAGGCCAGCTGAAGTTAGGGTAGCCTTCAGCCGGCGTAAGCGAGGGAAAATACGCTCGCACAGGGGGAGCGTTGGGGAGAGTGAACGCCGATACGCTGTGCTTTAGTAAGCACAGCGCATCGGCGTAGTTCTAGCTCAGGCCCAATGACCTTAATCCAACCAGGGCCCCTCACTACCAGATAGATGGTATTAGTACTAAGCTGTCAGATGCAGTCAAGCAGTTTTTAAGCCACTCTACAGCATCGGATAGCTGTGTTTCTCCAGGAGGACTAACACAGTCAGCCATGAAGAGGGAAAACACAAAGCTCTTAATTAAATATTGAAATTTAGGCAGGGGGTTTATGAATGTTGACATAAAATATTACTAAATATACAACATTAGTTAAAAAAGAGTTAAACAATATAAACATAATCCAATAACATTTGAAACTAAAATTTCATAGAAAATTATAAATCACTTAAGATATTGCTGTTTCTTTTTTTATTTTATTTATTTATTTTATTAAATCCACAGAATTGATGAGGGCGGTGTTTTAAAAGAGTGTAATACCCTCTAAATATTACTGTATGTTCATAAAGAACTGAAGCACCTTAATCTGCAAAAACTGCAAGAAACAAAGGGGAGTCTGGCCCTCAAATGTTTTTAAACTTAAAAAGATGCGATGTTCAGTAATCATATAAGAAACTCAGGTCAATCACACACACTTGGTTCACCAGAACACACACCTGTTAATATTAATAAATGCCACTCTTGAGTGCTGACAACTAGAAGCCAGAATCTGCCACAAACCAGCTACTGCTGTGAGAATTTGAACTATTAGAAAATGTATACACTTTAGAGACTGTGTGAACTCTAAACACTTTAATTTATTTAAAAAACAAAATAAAGCATTCAATAATATAAATTATTCATATTGAAACTAAACCGGCCATCATATATATATATAAAAAATGTACATATATGGTGATACCTTCAATTTTTCAGTTCATAAATGACAGGACAAATATTAATATAAAAATGTCCCACTGGCAATAGATGATATCAAATTGTTTCTGTGGCTAAGTTCTGTTGTATATTATTGTACTGGGAACAAACGTCAAAAGAATTGTTCTGTAAAGGGTTTCTAATTTACGGGAGATACAGAGGTCACAAAGTTGCAGCCTCTACAATGGGTAGGGGCTAGATTTCTCAGCAGATATGGACAGTTGTGTATTATAAGTCCATTCCCACTTGTCAGCCACAATAAACAGTGCGCAGTTACGGAAGTTCTGCTTATCCCTTGGCACCACAGATGTCTCTCCCTTTTGAGCTGGAAACTGGAATTGTGAATAACCTTGCCAACATGTTTTGAATTTCATTCAGTCCTTCCATAAGCAAGAAAGTTTAAGGGTCCCATGTACTAAGGGTGCTTTTTAGCTGTGATTATGAATCGCCAGCCATCGCCTGGATTTTACAGCTGGATTCACTAAGAGGCGTTTTTGACTCGCGATTTATAATCGTCAGCGATGTGTGTCAATTTTTTCCAGGCTAAATCATTGCGATTTTCTGTTTATAATCAGCTCAATTTAGCTGAAAAAATCGCCACACATACTGTCCTGTAGTAAACAAAAAAAATACATTTAGATTAAAATATTAAGCAATATTACATATATATATATAGCAAAACATACAAATAACCCTTATCCTGCAGTCGCATGTAGCATGTTTAGCAGGGCATGTTATGCCTTATAGTACCATAAGCGGCAGCATGGCAAGGTTTACGTGCATGCTGCCCCTGAAATAATGTCACTCATTACAGTAAAAACACATTACATGCCCCCTACAACAAAGTAAAAACTACATGCCCACGTACAAATAATTAGATAATACATTGCCCAATTCAGATATAACATATGTATTTGCCCCTATTCAATATTCACAATAGTAGTTGCCCCCGTTGCAAAAAAGTCACAATAGTTGCCCCCGTATCATAGCTTACCTATGTAGATGGCCGCTTAGTTAAAAATGCAACAGGTTAAGCCCCGATATAATGTAATGCCAGCATAGCTCCCATCATAGCTGTAAATGCCAAAGTCCATGCCCACATAGATGTAAATGCCAAAGTCCATGCCCACATAGATGTAACTGACAAAGTCCATACCCACATAGATGTAAATGACAAAGTACATGCCCACATAGATGTAAATGCCAAAGTCCATGCCCACATAGATGTAAATGACAAAGTCCATACCCACATAGATGTAACTGACAAAGTCCATGCCCACATAGATGTAAATGACAAAGTCCATACCCACATAGATGTAACTGATAAAGTCCATGCCTACATAGATGTAACTGATAAAGTCCATACCCACATTGATGTAAATGACAAAGTACATGCCCACATTACTTAAAAAATTAAACAAATTTAAACAACTGAAGTCCTCAATGTTGCTATGCGATGATTGGGTCTTCAGCTCCGCCTCTTCTCCTCGCAGGTCCAGATGAGGCTCTCCTTCTTCATCTCTCCGGCTAATGACTAATGCCATTGCTGGGGCCTTTTTAAACTCACAAGACTTTTTCTGAAAAGCCACACTCACAGGAGGCGCTTTTAAATGGAGCTTTTTCAGATAAAGTCGCCTGAGATTTTATTAAGCGACACTTAATAAATCCAGGATTGCTATCTCTGACACTGAAAAAATCGGGACTTTGCCTTTGTGAATGCGGCGATGGCATAATCGCCGCCCAAGTCCCGCGAACATGAACGATTTAGCCTTTGTAAATGTAGCCCTAAGAACCCATTGATGTGCGGCAAAATCAGTATTAAAATCCTAAAAACCTGGCACCATACACACTTATGGTTTCTTCAAAGGGTATATGACTTGTTTCTGTCTTCAAAATAAACAAACCCTATCTAATCAACCTTAATTAAACACATTTGTGTTGGGTGCTTACTAGTAAGTGTTTAAATTAATAGTTACATTATAGTTGTTATGGCTTAACACATGGCTAGAAAAAGTCAAGTCTACAATATCCAACTTTTTAACAAGTCAATAATACTTTATTTAACATCAACATTGTTCAAAGGTATATAATTTAATATGTAATAAGATAACCCTTACTTAACCAAAATCCAAATGAATCATCTCTATTAAGTGTATGGACCTGTCCATTCAAACTAAACTAAAAATTTGAAGGTACCTTCAGTTATGTACATTTTTTTATATTTCATAGCCTGCTTAGTATCAATATTTTAATATTATAATATTATGAAATGCTTTATAATTTTTGGTAATAAAGTGTATTGTGTATTAGTGTTTAGAGTTCACACAGCTTTTAAGTGTATATATTTTTCAATGGTTTAGAATACTCATGTTCTATCCAGAGTTGCAAAAGTCACAGCTCTGGAAAGGATGCATGCAGTGAGAGCAGCGTATTTACTCAACCGCTAGGCTAAAACTCTGGATTAGGTCCAGTATGTCATTTATTTGTTCACCTGTTGCCTCCTGAATCCTAGCATGAAAATTTACATATTCTATATATGTTAAATATAATTTGCTTATATGTATGCACTTCACTGTACTTAAAAAGGTTTGCTTTACTGTTATATCATTACTTTTTTTTATATGTTGCTGTTCACTTCCATGCAGATCTGACCTCTGTAACTCATGCCTATCTCCAATAAATACAGCTTATTCTCCTACCTTACACATATAGGATCGAATCCAGACCTCCACCATAGAGATTTAATATGTTATTTCTTTAAATGCTTATTTAGTTTTGTTATACAGACAATTATTCAAAAAGAAATTTAGGTTTGTTTTTTGTTGTTTCCCCTTTTGTAGAAGCAATGCAACAAGGCATGTGTGTAATCTTCTTAAGGATACATGTGACCGAGCTGTAGAGAAAGCTAATATATGTACGTATAACATGTTTACATGATTGTTATATTCAATATAGATATAGAGCAGTTATTTTCTTCACAATCTCAGTGTTAAAATATTAATTATATAAAATTTTTAGATATAGGATAAAAAAGCAATGCATATTTTAGTTTTTTGATATGTGACCAAGAAACGTTCTTAAGTCATAGAATATTCTAATTTCCCCAACTAAAAACCTATATATTAGTTCTCGCACATGGTACAGGTATTCATTTAGGGCTTAATTAATTTAGGATGAACCGCAAAAAAAAAAATTGAGCTACTCTGCTTTTTATCAAAGCTGTGCTGAACTTAGGGGAAGGAGGAGGAAAATTTTAATTATACAGATAAAATTATCAAATCTCGTATGCATAGTAGGTGGCCTAGGTTCTCCTGTGAAGACTTAATTCTGCATGGAATGCAGCATCAGACTGCTGTGTTCTGTTGCAGAAATATACTGTGGGTACTGCTCATGTGCAGTACCTATTGATAGCTGACTTACGTGCATAGCGTTAGATATGTAACAGTTACATACAATAGTATATAGTTCTTGGTCAGTTAATGGGTCTGGTTTTTTGGAGGAGACAGCGCTATCAATCTGTTTGAATTCACAGAAAGCATCTTGTTTGCAGATTGAAATTAACATTTGAGCATGTAGTAGTTTGCGCTTTTTGGAATTCGATTTATTAATGTTCCAGTATTTTTGTGAACCTCAAAGAAAGGAATGTCCTATCGCAAGTTGTGGTCCAACGCACAAAAAGAGTTTTACTAGGAAAAGTTTAACAATAGTATACAGAAAATACAATAACAAAGCCAAAATACAATTTGTCTCACCAATCAACGCAAATACAGTCTGTATCCAAGATTTCAGTCCAGAAACCCTGACTGTATTACATTGACAAAGAAATAATGATGTCACAGCTGTTCACTTTGGTGGATGAGTCTTCCAATTCTTGTCCTGACTGGTTCTTCCTCAGTCCCTCTTTAACCTGTCTTGTGACTTTTATTCAACTGCAAACATTTATGGAAATACCTATCTAAGTTCATAATATATGAACGCAACTAGTTACAGTTTCATAACATACATCATAATTTGCACAATGTCATGAGCTATTAAATGAATCTAAATACAATTCTGTCATCATGTTCTATGGTTGATGAGCGAATATCTGTGGTTTTCAGTCTCCCAGGGACTTAAATATATATTTCAATGCGTTGGATCACTTATTATTTTATAATTAATACAGGCTCTTTACACAAAATACAATCATTCAATTATAGAACGGTTATATGATTTGAAACGAGAAAGCGCGCAAACATATGCCTGCGCATGCGTTCTGTTGAAATGAGATCAATATATATTAGATAATAGATGCATTTCATTCATGAGTTTAAGGAAAAACAATGCATGATTATGATGTAATTCAGTGTGGTCCTAGATCCGTCTATTTATCCATCATTTGATGTTGATATAATGAAACATTGTCATGTCTTATTTTGTAGATCATAATGTCATGATGATAAAATTATGTCTTAATAGAGATTTGTAGTAAGCAGCTGCAAATTATAAACAATGAATACATTTTCTTAATAAGAAAATGTATATTCCTGTTTGTATTTTAGGTGGGATTGTCTGGAATGTTAATGACCACCTTGGGTGGGTAGTGGTTACCCAACCCATCCAGCCAGATCCAGGCTAACCTGGCAAACTAGAAAATCACATTCTTCCCTTAGGATATCACACCCTTTAAACTGGAATGCATTGCATTACTATCATTTAGTATACAATCCATTGTTAAATGACCTTATGATTTTATTTCTTCATCATCTAATTGAATCTATGATATTATTTTACTGTCATTCATTGAAACACATTTCAACTGTACACATGGACGGCCCCATGTGTATCCTCGCACTCCTCTTCGTTATTCCCTTTGTCTATGCAACACATGTTCCAACATATTTACAATCATATCTAACATAATTTTTTATTTTATGACCCTCACATATATTTCGACTTCCACAGATTACATACTGATAGTATTTAATTTTTCCAAAAATTTCCTTCTATGGTTATATCATGTAGTAAAGATTTTAACTTGGCATGGAAAACTCTGGTGTTGGTAAGGTTGCAGCTGACCTAGGCTCTCTGGGTATTGGATTGCATGTGATTGTTATGAACAGTGTTGGTTTTCCATATGCACAAACTAATGCCACTGCATCCTGATAGTGTTGCATCATATTGTATATGGAATCTTGAAATTAAGATGGTAAGATTACAATACGACATGGTCTAACATTTTGTCTTATAGCAATCTCTTGAACATAGTCATAAGGCTAGCAAAAGAATCCACATGGAGCTGTTTTTGGTTGTGCTTTGCAAAATGTAGATGTTCTCCCTCTACACCACAGTATCAATCCTCTACATATTGTTAGAATAACTTGCCTCTTTTGTGCAATAAGCTTAAATCATAGACATACAGCATAGTGATATACAATGTATTGTAAGTAAGTAACGTGATTTTGAGTAGCTGTTTGACAGTTTTTAGAAATGAGAAATAATACTGGGTAGTTGCACATTGGATGAAGAGTTGAAATAATGTGTAGTCTGTTTCTTTGCAAAGCTTTAGAATAAATCATCAGTTACCAGTTATCAACAGTCATAAAAACAGTGGCCACTTCATTAACATGAGGTTTTCTAGCAACACATATTGCTTGCCTTGTCACAAAATATCACCATACGTCCCTCAAACTTGTGTCAACCTAATCTTTCGGCATCTTCCTTCTTTTCTTTTTTGACATCGTGCATCATCATTAGATTCTGTTCAAGATGGTTGATGTGACAAGGTCATTCATTAATGTTATATTACAATTTGGATGGTTCTCACTTGCCTGTTGAGTATTAAACATATGCAGTATCTCGATGCTAGCATTTTAATGGTGTATGGTCCGTGGACCAATAATTCAATAATATTAGCTTCAAAAGATATGAAGGCAAATGCAGAGTTGTAACTGAGGATATTTAGGGCCAGATTTACTAAGCTATTTGGAGTTTGGAAAAGTGGAGATGTTGCCCATAGCAACCAATCAGATTGTAGTTGACATTCTTTAGTATGTAATAGAAAAGTTTGAGTTAGAATCTGATTGGTTGCCATGGGCAACATCCCCACTTTTCCAAACCCTCAGCTTAGTAAATCTGACCCTATAAGTCTGTAATTTGAGGGTACTTGGCATAAACAGTTCTGCTAAATATAGTGGAGCAACCACATTGGGCAACAAAACCTTTCCATTGTGACAGCAGCCTGAAAAATAGCCTTTGATCTCCTCAAATAAGAAGTGTAGGGCACCACATCTCAAATATTGCAGGTCCATAGGACCCATAAAATAGTAGCAAATACACCATGTACAATGCAAGTGGTGTATTAGTTGATTTTGTTATACGTTGGTTGTGACAATAATATTCTTGAATGTAAGATGTTTGAACTGCATGCTCTGGGTTAAATGTAAGGGTTCCACCATGTTGACATCCTCGAGGCTGACCTCTTGGCATGTTTGGAATTAACAAAGCAAGGAGAAATGAATGACAAAAATAACACACTGATATGTGTCTGAAAATAATTTTCACAATAACGGTGAGTACACACTGGGGCTTTTTTGATAGATAATTTTTCCGATCTCACAATCAACATAACATTTCACCAGATATCTTGCCAGTGTGTACTGTACAAAGATCTGTGATCTTTTTATTAGATTTTTTGGAGCTCCTGATATGCCAGATCAACCATAGAATGATGACTTTTGCTTTTTGCAAGTGTGTATTGTTTCTATTTAGAAATCTTTGGACAGTACACACTGATATGGCCAGAAACACAAAAGTCCCCTAATTAGGGAGATCTTTTGTGTGAAAGAAACCTCTTATTGGCACTTTGGGTCTTGTTGATCTGTATTTACATAATGTTTATTATTTAAAATGTAACAATCTTTATTTCATTTATTATTAAAAAGTTAATGAATTCTACAGCAAAATACTTAAAAAACAAATATCCAACAGTGTCTACTAATTTAAAGACATGACACAGTGACTTAGCCCAATATACAACACATCGGGGTATTACGCCTAATTAATCTATAACACAGCCTAAGAATAATGCATTTATAAATCAAACCATTAATGTGAGCTATCCAAATTACTCTGGGTGTATGAATCTTCAATTCAAATGGCACAGTATTAGTAGAATCAACAAAGAAATTATTATTAACACAATAGTCTGGGTCCAGACTTAAGAAGGAGCTTGAAATTAAGGACCTGATTCACACTTAAGAATCTTCTTAAAATAAGAACTTAAAGTCACTCCTGGGCAAAACCATGTTGATTGCAGGGGGAATTAATTTCATCTGTTGCAAACAGTATTACAGTTGAGAGGTGATGTTTCCCAGCCAGGATGAATCCCGCGGTGATACAATATGGGATTGCTGCTGGCGTTGTGTTTGCTGTGCGAAACCTCTTTACACTCGTACTCTTCTTATTTATGCTCTATTATATCTGTATTTAATGTGAAGTCTATTTGCTACTTTTATTACTGTGACTTCAACTACTCTTCATTTATTCATCACGGGCTGGATCCAGATTTAAGAAGGAGCTTAATCCTAAAAGAGGAAAGTTACTCCTGGGCTAAACCATGTTGATTGCAGGGGAGTCATATTTCATCTGTTGCAAACAGTATTAGAGTTGAGAGGTGATGTTTCCTATTCCAAGTCTAATACAGTGAAATAGTAAAGCTGGTCACTATCCATGTGCAGTAAGCAATTCACAGATATATCCCTGCATGCAAAGAATACAATTAACTTTACTTCCCCTGAAATAAACATGGTTTAGCACAGGAGTAACTTTCCTCTCTTCATTTTAAGCTCCTTCTTAAGTCTAAATCAGGCCCATAGTCCTTAAACTTTGATATGGCACTGTTGCTAATTTACTGTATGTAGGTACAAAGAGGATATCAGCAATAAAGCTGATTTCCTTATAGTCAGCTCACAGCTTAAGCCGGCACAGAGTTATAGCATATCAGTCACCCATGTGCCGATACTAGTGATAGCCAGACCCTGCTATCATTAATGGTAGATCCAAGAGGTCTTAGTTTGCTATTTCCATAACGGGTATGAAGACTGTGTTGGGCTTATCGGTCACTAGTGTGAGATAGGGTGCTTGTGCACAGCACCCTCCCAGGCTGATGCGCATATTGCCTCAAGCTTATTCATGGACATCCACACTACACACTGGCAAGATATCTAGTGAAACGGTCTTTCGATTGTGTGATTGGAAAGATTATCTGCTGAAAAGCTCCATTGTGTACCTTGCTTAGCTATCACAGTTTCCAGAACACTGAAGCAGATGCACAGGTGTAATGCCAACTGTCACAATTTCCAGACCACAATGGTAATGCATTGTAAATGGCAGACTTTTGCAAAACAATACAACCAATGACAACACCGATATTTTTCAGTACAGCTAATATTGCCTCTGAGTTGGAATCTTCCTATTACCATCAGCGCACGGCTAAATCGCCGACAGGTTGGCAACATACATTTATTATTTGTTATTATTGCATTAGCAAACTTTCCACTGAAATACATAGTGGGCCGGATCCAGACCTACGGGCACCTTACGGCCGTTCTCGGAGCGGGAAGAGCACGCCCCTTGCACTCCCCGCTCTCGGTAGTTAATCTGGACACTTACATGTCAAACAAGAAATTACGTACGAGAAGTGCGTAATTCCCCTCGGACATAGCCGAGGATCGGGCCAGTATCTCTATTTGACAGTTTGTCATCTGTTTGACATTACTTTTTCATCTACCAGCACAAGTTCTTTCATCCATACAGAGCTCTGTTACAGCCATCTATACCATCTGTACATCCGCTCTTGGGATCATCAACACTCCCCTCGCATGGACAGATTTTTCGATGACTTACGCATCCATAGGGCAACCTTAACTCTATGTGTGTAGTTACATGCATAAGCTCATTACCTACGTGCGTGCATCATTAACCACGCCCTCAAAAGGCCATTTAAATGCCTCCCTCCACCCCCTTTACGTAACTTTGCACGCACGGAAGACAACCACGCCCCTTCGTACGTATGTCACTAAGTGCGATTCAGTAATTCGTGCCTAAATCCTACGTAACTGGCGTGGAAAAAGTTGCTATGTATGCGCAGTTAATCTGATCCTAAAAATACGCAAGCAAAAACAAGCAAAATCGTCATAAATCTCTATGTACCATCATCACTTTATTCACATATGTTTTGGAGACCAAACACTTTTGCAATAGTTAGTGATTATTAATATCATGTCATTCTAACCAGACTATGTTGCAAATATATTATTATATTTGAAATGGTATGTTTTAATAAATAATAAATTGTATTCATTCTACATTTTTTTCAAGGAGTCTTTAATTAATTGATTTTTAAATTTGTTATTATTTTATATTCTTTGGTGCAGTGTCCTTAAAAATATATTTTTTCTTGTTTCCAGGGGAAGATTTTTGATATTTACTGCTCTTTATTAATATAGCTAGATTGATTTTGATACAAAATTAAAAGGCTACTTTATTTTACAACTGTTGGTATTACATGATTTTAGCAGTTTAATTCTGTAAAATATTTAGTATTTCTAAATAATAAATTCTTTGCTTTTAGATGAAAGTGAAGTAGATGACACAAGACATATGTATGATGATCTAAACAACAATATTGAGGTAAATAAATGCTCAGCCTATGTAATCAATATTGATTTTTGTTTACCAGCATAACATATTATGAAAGAAAGACTGTTTAGATTTATGAAATTATAATAAAATAATATTTGAAAATCAAGTTTAAGAATTTAATTCTTTTTGGTTTAGCGAATGATAATGGCTTTTGAAGAACTTCATGACAGAGCTGAGAAATCCAGACTAGAAATCTACAATCAAAGTATGGACATATTTCTTTGTCAGTTGTCTTTATGTTTTTTGTTCTTACCTCCCAGATTAGTGTAGCTGGTGTAACTGTAGTAGTACAGCACACATACTTTAATTGTGCCGTTATTAATAATAATAATAATAATAATAATAATAATGTTTATTTATATAGCGCCACAAATTGTCTGCAGCACTTTACAGAGAACATTAGACATTAGACATTCGCATCAGTACCTGCTCCTGTTGGAGCTACATACTAAGGTCCTTAATACATACATACATACTAGGTTTAATATAGTTAGTAGCCAATTAATCTACCAGTATGTTTTTAACATATGGGAGGGAACCAGAGCACCCAAAACATACAAATTCCTCAAAGAAATAGTTTAGTCCCGGAATCAAACTCATGACCTAAGCACTGTAATGCACAAGTGCTATTTACTGAGCCACCAAGTTATGGAATAACTTGATTTGGGAAACCCTGGTTTTTTTTTTACAACTGCAGACACATTGGCAGCCAGGCTATGTCCTTCAAATCCATGTACAAATAAAAATGCACTATCTTTAAAGTAGTTTATTTAAAATAAACCCAATGTATTACAAATGAAATAAATCTAAAATTCACTGTTTAATTCCACATTTTGCTATAAAAAAAACCTGATCACTAACTGTGGCAAAGAGTGCATAGAGTATGTAATGTGTAGGAATCAGGAAGAGAATGTCACATACTGTTAATATTTTAAATTTAATATGAATTCTCATGATTAATTGTATTGATGAATATGTATTATGTAGTAATTGCTTCGTCCTCCGCTGTAGAGGTGGGCCAGTCCATGGCTGCAGGCACTAAGATTGACTCATCAGAGGGAGTCTCCGGCAAGAAAATGCGCTTTTAGAAATAGAGATATTGGCCCATATTCAGAGTACTGGACATATAACATATACGTCCGGTGTTAAGCGATTTTTACTACTGCACATGCATAGTAATTTTTTTATGTAATCTACATATTTTTTTCTTACGCAGATTGCGTAAATGCGGTACTCTGAATACAGGTCATTATGGGAACGATAGAGCCCTATGTCACGCTGTATACAGTGATAGACATTATGGACCTGATTCACACTTAATAATCTTCTTAAAATAAGAACTTAAAGTCACTCCTGGTCTAAACCATGTTGATTGCAGGGGAGTCATATTTCATCTGTTTCAAACAGTACTAGTGTTGAGAGGTGATATTTCCCAGCCCAAGTCTAAATAACAGTGTAATAGTAAAGCTGGTCAGTATCTGTTTTCAGTAAGCTATTCAAAGATGTATTCCTGCATGCAAATAATACAATTAAATTGACTCCCCCTGAAAACAACATGGTTTTGCTCAGGAGTAACTTTAGGTTCTTATTTTTAGAACTTTCTTAAGTGTGAAT
>WWET01001693.1:318409-332960 GCA_011038615.1 Limnodynastes dumerilii
TATATACATATACACAACAAGGGGTGCTAGTGTTTAAGCATACAGAGATAAATGAAATGAGTAACACAGTATCTGATCCAGACAAATAGTCAAATGGTGAACTTGTAATAGAAAATATAGTCACAGTTTTAAGTTTGTGGGTTTCACCAAGGGATCAATTGGAAAACAGTCAGTTGTCCAGGAGATATATAATCGTACCAGGATCCTTATTTATTGGTCCACTGCTTCCCTTTAGATATAGGCGGCTTCTGTAACTGTCTGTAGCACTAGAAACAAGGATAACAAGCAAGGCCTGATTTACACTCGGGCCTGGGTGTAACTGACATCATCCTTTATATAAAAGGCTGCCCCTAGTGACCGAATGGTCATTAGGAGCAGCACGGAAGAAGAAGGAGCCTGTCCCCTCCATGTCAAGTACCGAAGAGGCAGGGGACCGAACCAGAATAACGAGGATGTCACTGCAATCAACCATACAACAGTCTACAAGCAACTTAAGAAGATTCTACTCATCAAGCAAGTCTTCCCAAGAAAGATAACAAATATAGAGAAAAGGTAGAGTCAGAAAGAGCTGGCCCAAAAGACTGCTGTTTTATGGTGCACAAAAAGTCTTAGAATAACATGTCAAATAATATTTTAGTACACTGCAAAAATAGATAGTAAAAAGTGCATATTTAATAAATCAAGCAAAACAATGCCACATAATTGGGAGAAGACAGCGAAATATATAAATGTTGCATGAACTGTTAAAGTACAATAAATAGCAACAAATTCTTTTTGTCATATAGTGTACAAGAAAATTGCTACATTGTTGGGAACCCTAGCTAAAAATAGATCCAGGAACCTTTCCCTAGCCAAGAGTATAATGGCCTCAAAGCCAACGCTTCGCCTCTACCAAGGCTCGGATCTCACCCTTACCCATACTAAGGAGGAGGCAAAATCCCAACAGTAAAAGCAATCATACGGACAGTGTTCATAGAGCACCCCCGCCGGTGCACACGGAGGAGGCACGTAGTCCGACGCGCGTTTTGCTGGTCGTCGGCTTTCTCAAGGGCTGCAACAGATCCCAGGTGTCAGGTAAGTGTTTAAATGCAGCTGTCATCCAATCACATTGCGTGTCAGATCAATCAATGCCACCTGGGGACCTAAAGTATTAAAATACAGACAAATACAAATATATGAATATACAGATATAATTAAATATATGCCAGCGAGCAACTGTCAATACATAACAGAAATGATCATAATTTGTCAACACTGATATTAATACTGGACACAGGAAACATTATATAAGGGCTGACATAATATTGAACAGAATGAAATCTGTAAATGACACAATAACAAAGCTCAAAATCATATGTATATATCAGCATTGTGTTGTTCAGCAAAGATCCAAATATGTACTGCATATACTCCAACAACAGAGAACGTACTCAATAAGTGAGACAGAAAAATCTGTCATAAATTGAAGTATTCATGAATATATAAAAATCTGTGTCATAAATGGAAGTATTCATGAATATATAAAAAAGAAGTAAATCATGTTGTCCTAACTCAAAAACTACAGAGAATTAGTTGGATTCGAACCCATAGATTTGATAGTCAAAAACAGTGCCAAACCGTGTCACTGTTCATTAGCCATAGTGCTCTTAATATTATTGACTAGAGATATCACTGTAATAGTCTCGTGATGTACCGACAAACGTAACATGCTGTAGGAAACATGGATATCAAACTCATAAAGAGTAATTGTACCAACTCAGTAGCACCAATCACGTATAAGGGAGTAAATGCCCATCAGATTTTAGATGATATTTGGTAGTAAAAAGCATGTCAAAAATAGCAAATAATCAGAACAGTGTTCAACCTTATGATTGTATGGAGCCAAAAATATTACCTAGCCAGAGCATATTCCTAGAGCCACCCAGCAATTTAAGAATTTTCTGAAAAATAATGATAAATGGAGTAACAAAATACAGTACAAATTGTGTCTTTACATATGACATATGATATAAAAATTGCCAAAATGATTGAACAAGGTAGGTGTTCAATAGCTGGTACATGTGAGCCGTGAAAAAAGTTATTCATATTTATGTGAACACAGACAAAATACAAATGTATTTCTCATAATTACTAAGAAAATAAATAAATAAAGAGCCGATGGAAGTAAGTTGAATTAGAATCCATGGATTTAATAAAATACCATGCAAAGCCATTTTACTGTTCATGAGCCATAGGCTCCTGCTCTTAGTATTTCTTGCCAACTAGAGGTTATGGCTATAAGAGTCCCAGGTTGCACAAAAGGACATAACATGCTGTGAAATGCATAAATATGGAGTTACACAAGAAGTAATTATATCAGCTCAGTATCACCAAACACATGTAAAGGGAAAAAAAACACTCGTCAAATTTTTGATAATGTTAAATAATATATCAGAGTTAGTCGATAAACAAATAGTTCCGATTAAGGACAATATTCGAACGTATGATTATATGGGGCAAAAAGTATTACCAAGTCAAAGCATATTCCTTGAGCCACCAAGGGATTCCGAGGAACTTCTAAAAAAATAGTAAAATAACAGATTAAGATATAAATTGTGTCTTGACATAGAGACATATGATATAAAAAGTGCCCAATATTCATAAACGAGGTAAATGCTCAATAGTTGATACATATAGGCCAAGAAATTATTCATGTTAATGTAAACACAGACAAAATACAGATGTATTTTTCATGATTGCTGAAAAAGTCAAAAACCCAGTCATGTAGGTATTGATATGCTGGAAACTAAGAAGATAAAAATGGAGAAAAATTCATGGCTTCGTTTAAGCCATGTGGAGAGGTAGTATTTAACATGAAGATCCATTGCAATTCATGTTGGAGCAATGGGACATCAATGTTACCGCCACGTATATCAGATTTAATATGTCCTATAATATAAGCTTTCAAGCCTGTAGGGTTGGAGTTGTGGGACATCAAAAAATGTCGTGCCACTGGGGACAAAGCCTTAAAGTTATCCTTGTCCCATTGGCTATTACGAATTGAACCCACATGTTCCAATAGTCTCACATTAAATTTTCATTTGGTTTTACCAACATATTTCAAATGGCAAGGACATGTTAGTACATATATTATTTGGGTGGTATTACAATTACAAAAATCTGATATGTGATGAGTATATTGAAACTTGTCAATAAAAGTCAAGGTTTTTTCCATATAAGGGCAAGCCTTACACGTATTACAAGCAAAAGAACCCTTAATGGACCCTCAGTACACTCATTTTTTTATTTGTAAAGTGGCTGGATGCAAGATTGTCCCTGATGTTTTTTGGTCTGTGCCAACCCATTGGGATATTATTGCCCAATACAGATTCATAAACAGGGTTACAGGTGAGTACTAAGAGACGTGTCTGAAGATGTTTGGCATTAAGTTTAAAGTTAGCAATGGACGAGCAATTGCGTCTCAAGCGCAAATATTCGCTTCGGAATATTGTTTTTTAACGCTGGTGGATGGAAGCTACTAGAATGAAGCAAACTGTTGGTGGCCATGGGTTTGCGATAAGAGTTGGTATTAATTAGACCATCTGAGGAAACAGAAATTGTTAGGTCCAAAAAATCAATGCTCGACAGGCTCTTGTGTACAGTAAGTTTCAAATTCAAATTGTTGCAGTTCAAAAATTGCACGAAAGAACACAAGTTAGTCTCATCACCTTGCCAAAGGAGCAGGATGTCGTCGATGTAGCGAAGCCAGACGAGTATACATGGTTGGTATATCTCGCTGGCCTTGCCAAAGACGACATCCTGCTCCCATTTGCCCAAATGTAAATTTGCATACGATGGCGCACAGGCCGTGCCCATGGCCGTGTCACGGGTTTGAAGGTAGAAATTACCACCAAAAACAAAAAAATAGTGTGATAGAACAAAGTCCAAAAGATCAATAATAAATTCATTGTGGGCTGGATTGTTGGTAGCTTTAAGAAAATGGGCTGTTGCTGCTAGGCCCTGTTCAAGCCGAATAAACGTGTACAAGGATTCTACTTCTAACGAGACGAGCCACGTGCCAATGGGCACCCTCATATCTGACAAGTGTGTCAGGAGGTCGGGTGTATCCCGTAAATGAGAAGGTAAAGTACAGACTAAGGGTTTGAGAAAAAAATCAATGTATTTACTGGCATTCTCAGTGAGAGAGCCATTGCCCGACACAATGGGTCGTCCCGGGGGTTTGGAAGCACACTTATGTATCTTGGGCAGCAAGTAGAATGTAGCTGCCCGAGGATGCTCATTCCTAAGAAAGTTGTAATCATCGCTAGTAATGATATTAGACTGTTTTGCGTAAAGAATCATATGAGAATACGTCTTAAGAAAAGCAGTGGTAGGATTAAATAGTAGTCGTCTGTAACACGTTGTATTGGTTAACTGCTTCATGGCTTCTGAAATATACATTTCGCACTTCGGCCACAGGACAACATTGCCCCCCCTTGTCCGAGGGCTTAATTACTATTTCATCCCATGATCTGAGTTCCTTAAGAGCAGAATGTTGAGGTTTAATCAAATTGGATGAGGAGTGTGCACGTTTTTGAGATACAAAAAGAGAATCCAGGTCTCTGGAGACAAGATTTTTAAAGGTGATAAGTTCTGGAAATTCCAAGTCTGGGAAAAAGGAGGATTTTTTCTTAGGCGGAAGGGACGATCTGGAATCGTTTTCCAGACTCTCCAATGCTGCAAGAGCTGTCAAGTCATCGGAGTCAAAAAAAAGAAGATAAAGTGTCAGAGATAGATCCTGATGGTGTGGAATGCATTTTATGTAGTGCCAATTTTCTAAGGAAAAGATACAGGTCTTTCTCCCATGGAAAACGTTGGTACAAAGCGGTGGGACAAAAAGTTAAGCCTTTGGTAAGCACCGAGATATGATGTTCATTAAGTGCTTTATCAGAAAGATTGATAACCTGTAGGGAATCGAGATTGGATGTACCTGTTAAAAACGTCTCCGATTGCGTCCTCGTCTTCCCCGATTGAATATTTGGAAATTGTTGGCGTTTGCCCCTCCTGATCTTGTAACGATGGTATTTTGACCGGAACTCTCGCTAAAAAATTGGAAGTTGAGCTTCTAGAGATATTAGTGTTAGACATTGCAGGTAGATTTTTCCTACTTTCATCTTCATGAACAGTGACACAGTTTGAAACTGTTATTGACTATCAAATCTATGGGTTCGAATCCAACTAATTCTCTGTAGTTTTTGAGTTAGGAAAACATGATTTTCTTCTTTTTTATATATTCATGAATACTTCAATTTATGACAGATTTTTCTGTCTCACTTATTGAGTACGTTCTCTGTTGTTGGAGCATATGCAGTACATATTTGGATCTTTGCTGAACAACACAATGCTGATATATACATATGATTTTGTTCCTTGTTATTGTGTCAGTTACAGATTTCATTCTGTTCAATATTATTTCAGCCCTTATATAATGTTTCCTGTGTCCAGTATTAATATCAGTGTTGACAAATTATGCTAATTTCTGTTATGTATTGACAGCTGCTCGCTGGCATATATTTAATTATATCTGTATATTCATCGTTTGTATTTGTCTGTATTTTAGAACTTTAGGTCCCCTGGTGGCATTGATTGATCTGACAAGCAACGTGATTGGATGACTGCTGCAGTTAAACACTTACCTGACACCTGGGATCTGTTGCAGCTATTGAGAAAGCCGACGACCAGCGAAACGCGCGTCGGACTACGTGCCTCCTCCGTGTGCACCGGTGGGGGTGCTCTATGAACGCTGTCCGTATGATTGCTTTTACTGTTGGGATATTGCCTCCTCCTTAGTATAGGTAAGGGTGAGATACGAGCCTTGGTAGTGGCGAAGCGCTGGCTGTGAGGCCGCTATATTCTTTGCTAGGGAAAGGTTCCTGGATCTATTTTTAGCTAGGATTCCCAACAATGTAGCAATTTTCTTGTACACTATATGACAAAAAGAATTTGTTGCTATTTATTGTACTTTAACAGTTCATGCAACATTTATATATTTCGCTGTCTTCTCCCAATTATGTGGCATTGTTTTGCTTGATTTATTAAATATGCACTTTTTACTATCTATTTTTGCAGTGTACTAAAATATTATTGTCATTCTGACTTTTTGTGTACCATAAAACAGCAGTCTTTTGGGCCAGCTCTTTCTGACTCTACCTTTCTCTATATTTGACATTGTTTATGCTGCAGGTTGCACCTTCCTATTAAGGAAGTTTATATTGTCTTGTTATTTGGCCTGTGCATGGTCTATTATCTATTCACAAGAAAGATAACAGCAAACGGTAAGTGACAAAAACGTTTACACAGTTAGTATAGGACACGGGGCCACCGTTGTTTTTTTTGCACACACAACACACAGTGCAGCATGGTTAGAAGTCTTACCAGTTTTAGCAATGCTTAGCCTTGTAGTTCTATCAGCACAGCATGGCTAAGGCTTTCAAGCATGCTGCACTTGTTTTTTTTTTTTAAACACACGCAAGTTGCCGCAATTTTTTCTAGGACAAATCGCGGCGCTTCTCAATAGAAAACCACAGCGATTTAATCCTTGTAATATCGCTGCAACTCGCGGGTGTTTGCAAAAATCTAAGTGAATTCGGTGAATTCATGCTGCAAATCGCTTGTAATTCACGGCAAGATCCAGCGATTTAAAATCGCTGGATAAATTTGCCTTTAGTAAATATACCCCCTAGGGCGGTCATTCCCTGAGCAATCTCTGCTGCTTTTTGTCAGGCTGTGTGTGTGTGTGTTGTCTGCCCACAGAGTGGTCATTCAATACTCACTATCTTGTATCCAGGGTGGCTAGTCTGGGCTTGTGAGTCTGCTGATAGTCCCTTATCCATGGTGTGTGTGCTTGTCTGTACCTTGTTCATCTGCCTTTCAATATCAGTATTACCCGTATCCCATCACTGATCATAAGGGGCCCGCGACCTGCTGGGTGTTCTGCCACTCAAGTCTGTCCTCACCATCGGAGCTCCAGCGAAAACCAGGCCCCAGAAAGTCTTGCACCTTAGTAGCCGTGTAGTGAGTACATAACAAGTCCTCTCATACTCTTCTGTTTTGCTGTGAATTAAGCAAACTAGCGCATTTATTAGTCAAAAACTGTCCATGTCTGTCTATCTGACCTAGACAGAGAGGGGTTTCTTTGAGACAAAATTATGGACCAGATATCCGCCGCCTTTGTCCTTCTGAGTTCTGTGCCAAGCTCTGTGTCAATTTATCTGGCAGTCACCCACTGTGAAACTATTCCTCTCACAGGACCCAGTGGCAGTGGAGTAACACCACTGTGTTAGTGGAGATCCCCGCAGCACTTTAACAAGGAGGGATTGGGCTCTGCTACTGTACTACGCTATCCATGCGTAAACTTAATAATTGTTCACATATTTACCTCTCCTGCCCTGATGGAAACTGGAGTAAACAAAGAGATCTCTTTTAACAGTGAGATCCTCTGCTCAGTGCATTGAATAAATGATGTGACATAGGGGGAGGGGCATTCAACATGGAGATGTTGCCCAGCATAGCTACGGCAACGCCCGATCATGGATAGGGCATCCGTAGCAGCGCCGTAGTAACGCTGGAGGGGGCGTCCCCCAGCGTTACTACGTTCAGGTTAGTGTAGGGAGGCGGGGGGAGGGAGGGGTAATGAGGCTGGGAGGGCGGCGTTATCGTAGTAACACCGCCGTCCCAGCGTAGTTACACTCTCTTACGCCGGCTGAACTTAGGGTAGCTTTCAGCCGGTGTAAGAGAGTGTAAATACACTCCAAGCAAGGGAAGTGTTGGGGGAGTGAGCTGCTGTTATGCTAAGCGTTAGAACGCTCAGTGTAACAGCGTAGGTCTGGATCAGGCCCATCATGTACACTGAGTTCTGGCTTTCCAAAACAACACAACATGTAGATTTTGAAAAAATAAGTGGAAAAATCTGTAGCATTTTCCACTTTGAACAATGTGTCATTTTTCATAACTTTTCTAAACAGACAATTCTTTGCAAAGAGATGAAATTTTTTTTTGTATACATCTCAATGTGTAAAATACTTTTCTTCCCCTCAAAGACTATGCTCATTCCCTCTTAGAGAAAGTCAATGGGGAATTGGGGTATGCTGTTTATTAGAGTCAACCCTAATTATAAGGGCATGACTATATTATAAACTTGTGGTAATATTCTTACATTAAAAAAAAAATAATATATATATTTTTATTATTGTTTTTATTAAGGAGGCATTACATAGCAGGGAAACTGAATTGCAGAATGTAAGAGAATTGTTAAGTGAAGTAACCAAAGAAAAAGAAATACAAATGAAAGAAACTGAAGAAATAAAAGTCAATCACAATTTGCAAATTTTAAATCTTCAAGCACAAGTTGGTAGTTTGAAAGAAACTCTCTTATCTGAACAAAAAAGGTGAGAGATGTATGATTATTAATTCTTCATTTTATATAATATCTAAATATTCTTTCTTTCTTTACTGTCTATGAAGTCATAAATTCCTTTAATACAATTTAGCAGTGTGTCTTACTTGTACATACAGTATTTATATGTTGCAAAATTGTCTACACATACTGTTTACACTGCACCCACAAAGCCTTCACATATAATTACATTATATACATTTTTTATTTATATTTTAAACAATACTTTTTAATTCTAATGGACAGACATGATCATGTGCCTCACTATAGAATCTGCCACATGTTTAGACATTATAAATAGCCAGTTCCAAAGAGCAGTACATACATACCTGCTGTGTTCAGTGCTGGATACTAAAGGAGTTCGTGCCATTCTATCCCTTCACACATGACATAATAACTTTTTTATGATCTGGAAAAGGCGCTGGGGAGAACACTGATGTTTTGTAGAATTTGTAAATAGGTTAATTTCTTTGATATGTTGTCAAGGTATCTCTAGTAATCAGTCAGCCCCCAGCCCTCCATGGGCTTTAACAGAGTTAAATATAATAGTAAATGAATCCCCCACTGCAAGATACATTGCTTTTATTCTAGTGCAATACAAGAAGGTACTGCAAGTTACATACCATCTGCAACAGGAGCTTGTATCAAGTAGATAGACTATGGCCAATATCCTCAAATATGATCAAATTTCAGTTTACAACACTGACCTGAGAACACGTCTTTTGTGAGTGGGGATCACTACTCTTACCCAGATGCCCAGCAGGGGAGCAGAGGATAAGAGCCTTGTATGAGTTATGCAAGCCCTGGCTCACATACAGAGGGAGTTAATATAAACCTGGCGGTCATTTCACACACTATGTAAATCCAGCCTAAATAAACATATACTGTGGTTAAACAGATGGAATCCTACCCCTGTAGTATGTATACAGATGGTCATGTTCTTCCAGAAGCCCTAGGTTCTCGGGCATGTCCATAAGAGATGCCTGTATGTGAAATCCAGGGCACCACATATAGGGCAACAGGGTCTTCTGGTACTAAACTTCGCCAACTGGGATGTGATAAATTATGTAGTTGGATTTAATAAAATCGGATGCTGGCAGTAATTTAATCTGAACTATCCAAAAGGTCACCCCGTTTTTGTGAACAAAGACACCCAGATCTATCACTAATGCTGTACAAAGCAGAGAAGGTCCTCTGCTTTAGAGACATTAATAGGGGAGTAATAGATCCATGAACAAATTTTCAGTGTGCCTGCAGTGATTTATTCTAGGGCAATACAAGAAGGTACTGCAATTTGCATGCCATCTGCAACAGGAGCTTGTATCAAGTAGATAGATAAGGCCAATATCCTCAAATATGATCAAATTTCAGTTTACAACACTGACCTGAGAACACGTCTTTTGAGAGTGGGGATAATTACTCTTACCCAGATGCCCAGCAGGGGAGCAGAGGATAAGAACCTTGTATGAGTTATGCAAGCCCTGGCTCACATACAGAGGGAGTTAATATAAACCTGGGGGTCATTTCACACACTATGTAAATCCAGCCTAAATAAACACTGTGGTTAAGCAGATGGAATCCTACCCCTGTAGTATGGATACAGATGGTCATGTTCTTCCAGAAGCCCTAGGTTCTCAGGCATGTCCATAAGAGATGCCTGTATGTGCTATCCAGGGCACCACATATAGGGAAACAGGGTCTTCTGGTACTAAACTTTGCCAACTGGGATGTGATAAATTATGTAGTTGGATTTAATAAAATCGGATGCTGGCAGTAATTTAATCTGAACTACCCAAAAGGTCACCCCGTTTTTGTGAACAAAGACACCCAGATCTATCTCTAATGCTGTACGAAGCAGACAAGGTCCTCTGCTTCAGAGACATTAATAGGGGAGTAATAGATCCATGAACCAATTTTCAGTGTGCCTGCAGTGATGAAGAGGTCTTATACTGGGGATAGAAACATACAAATTGATGGCAGATAAGAGCCACATGGCCCATCCAGTCTGCCCAATTGTTTATTTAAAACTAAACTGACTCTAGATACAACTGTTCTACTGTGTTACCCTCAACCACCTCAGTTAGAAGTTTATTCCACTTATCAACCACCCTTTCAATGAAGGGTATATGTTCTATTACACCTCTTCCTTTCAAAAATGTGACCCTCTAGCTCAGTGTTTCTCAACCTCGGTCCTCAGGACCTCCTAACAGTCGATATTTTCTAGGTTTCCTTAAAGATTCAAAAGTGATATAATGAATACCACATGTGGAGATCTTAAAATGTGTCAGTAATGAACACACCTGTGCTCCAGCAGTGAGACCTGGAAAACATGCACTGTTAGGGGGTCCTGAGGACCGAGGTTGAGAAACACTGCTCTAACTGGTTACAACCCTTGATATATTTAATAGATATTTGCATATCAAGCAATGCCAGAGCGTGTTGCAACTTCAGTTATCTAATGAGTAATCGACTGGGGACATGGTGTTCAGCTTTAAGTTGAATTATCGTAATCAATGGAAAATATTTGTTAGATATCCTTAATGTGGTGAGTAGGCTCCAGAGTTAAGAGCACTTTAAAATCAGGATTTTTCCATAATTTGGTGCAATGGTCCAGCCTCTTTCCCCCAAAATGGTGATGCACTCAGTACCAGATTTTTCCTAATAAATCAGAAGCGCTGAGAAGGAGGAGACCTATGCATTGATTCAAGGCTGCTCCCAGAGTTTGGAAGCTAACTGGGGCCTGGTCTTCACTAGGGTCCATGATGGTGGGGACAGGCTTGTGCAGCAGGACACTCAGCAGGTCACAATCGCTGGTAGGCAGCCCCAGGAGTAATGGAGATGCAGAGCACAGATACAACATAGACAATGATGCACGGAGTAAGAGGAAGAGACTATTATTGTGCAAACAACACACAGTAAATAAAGACTAGTGAGCTGGGTACAAATGGGAACCACAAATAAAAATAAACAAAATGCACAGAAGGCTATAACACAGACAACACAGATATATATAGAATGAGCACAATACAATATGCATGGTACGGCTAACAGAGACAACTGGGTAAATTGAAATATACAAGGAAGAGCAAACAGAGGATAACTGAAGAACAAGACAGGGATAAATAATAACATACATCCATAGTAACATAGTTTATGAGGTTGAAAAAAGACACCAGTCCATCAAGTTCAACCTATTATGGCTCTCCTGTGATCCCTGTCTTATTTTTTAAATAATAGAGCAAATCAAAACACAAAAGGAACTGAATATATGATATACAGAGAAATAGAAATACAAGCAAACAAAGGTACCAAATACCAGTACACAAGGTCAGGAGGGAACATAAGCACATGGAGCTGGAGATCAAAAGCACACGTAACAGGAACCAAGGATAATAACTACTAATGACCAGCAAACACTCATAAGAGGAAGTCCTATTTGCGTAGATTGAGCAGATGGAAGATAATTAATTAAGGGTTCAACAGCAGCTCAAGATAATGGTCCGGATCCAGAACTACGTCTGTCTTCTATAGACGGACGTAGTTCAATAAACAATAGCTACTGTGCATGCGTAGTAGCTATTGTACGTAATCTGTGTATCTTTTCGATACGTAGATTGCGTATATGCGAGGAGCTAATGTTTATTGAACTACGTCCGTCTATGGAAGACAGACGTGGTTCTGGATCCGGCCCAATGTCCATGAGGCACACAGTAGTCCAAGATTGCCCCTAGTGGTGAGACAGGATATAAAATTTTCTTATAGCATATGACCATATCCCTTTCAATCCACCATTGTTTATGTGTAAATCTCTATGCATGAAATCAGTGACTCATTCCAGATGGTGAGACAGTTACATAGTTACATAGTTGATGAGGTTGAATAAAGACATCAGTCCATCAAGTTCAACCTATTTTGGATCTCCTGCGATCCATATCTTTATATTTGAAGTTAATCCATATGAAGCAACCTCCAAACTGTTGCAATCCGAAAGGATAAATAAATAAATAAAAATCCCTGTTGACCCAAGTTGGCCGTCCTATTTCTCCCTGGCTCCACTACTGTCCTTCATATAAATTAACGGTCCTGGTAACCCTGTATGTCCTTTATATTTGAAGTTATTCCATATGAAGCAACCTCCAAACTGTTGCAATCCGAAAAGATAAATAAATAAAAATCCCTGTTGACCCAAGATGACCGTCCTATTTCTCCCTGGCTCCACTACTGTCCTTCATATAAATTAGCGGTCCTGGTAACCCTGGATGTCCTTTTCTGCTAAAAATTTATCTAATCCTTTCTTAAACATATCAAGTGATACTGCCAACACAACCTTTGCTGGCAGTGAATTCCACATCCAGACTGCCCTTACTGTAAAGAACCCTTTTCTTTGCTGGTGTGAAACTTCCTTTCCTCTACCCTTAGTGGGTGAACCCATGTCCTGTGTACAGTCCTTGGGGTTAAAAGTTTCTTTGAAAGTTCTCTGTATGGACTCATGATGTATTTGTATATAGTAATCATATCTCCTCTTAGACACCTCTTTTCTAAAGTGAACATGTCTAAACTGGCTAGCCTTTTCCCATAGTTCAATGACTCCATACCCTTTATCAATTTTGTCGCCCTTCTCTGAACCCTTTCTAGTTCCTTAATGTCTTTTTTATGGATTGGTGCCCAGAACTGAACTGCGTATTCGAGATGAGGCCTTACCAAAGATTTATATAGTGGCAAAATTACACAGTCTTCCCTTGCATCTATGCCCCTTTTTATGCATGCTAATACTTTATTGGCCCTTACAGCTGCTGTTTGACATTGAGCACTATTGCTAAGTCTATTGTCCACGAGTATTCCCAAATCCTTCTCCATTAAAGATTCCCCTAAATTCACCCCATATAAATTTATAGATTTCATGCTTATTTTTGATCCCTAAATGCATAATCTTACATTTATCTATGTTAATCTATCTATGAAAATTAAAAAGAACGGTCTAGCAATTTCTGACTGTAGCTCCATAGCTTGGGTGTATGCTGTCAGGACCTGGAGTTTTATTTATCTTAATTTTCTTCAACCGCCTTTGGACTTCTTCCTTTGTCAAACAAATAATAAGTAATGGTACGGTTGAAATTTCCTTTTTTTATTTATTTATTCCTACCAATTTTTCCTCTCTAGTAAGCACTGAAGAAAATAAATTGTTTAATACCTCTGCTTTAATGCCAGTGGGTGTGTGTCGAGTTGGTTAAACAAAAAAACCCCCTTAAAACGTTAAAAAAAAATTAAGTGAAAAAAACCATCCCTACATAATGCATACAGCATGCTGTGATTTTTAGTACCATAAGCTGCAGCATGCCAAGGATTAATGTCATGATGTCTCATGGATTTTGTGCTCGCTATAATAAAAATGTATTCCCTTACTAGCCAATCCAAATAATAATACTGCCCATCCGAACCTCAATAATAATGTAAATAGTGTCCGATCCACATAATCTTAATATACATAGTGTCCGATGCACATAATCTTAATATACAGTACCAGTCAAAAGTTTGGACACACCTTCTCATTCAATGTTTTTTTGTTAATTTAAATTATTTTCTACATTGTAGATTAATACTGAAGACATCAAAACTATGATAGAACACATATGGAATTATGTTAGCAGAAAGAGAGAAGTAGTGATGCCCCTTTATAAATCATTGGTACGCCCTCACCTAGAATACTGTGTTCAGTTCTGGAGGCCATATCTCCAGAAAGACAAATACATTAGAGACTGTGCAAAGAAGAGCAACTAAAATGGTCCATGGCCTTTGTAACAAATCATACCAAGAAAGGCTAGAGGAACTAAACATGTATAGCTTGGAGCAGAAAAGGGAGAGGGGGACATGATAGCAGCTTTCAAATACATCAAGGCTTGTGACCAGCTAGAGGAGGGTACCATTTTTCAAAAGAAAAGGTGCAATAGAACACGAGGGCATGGATATAAACTAGAGGGTGGTAGATTCAAAGGAACTGTGCGGAAAAATGACTTCACTGAAAGGGTGATAGATAAGTGGACTATTCTCCCATCTGAGGTGGTTGAGGCCAATACAGTAGACCAATTTAAATATGCTTGGGATAAATATAAGGGTATC
>WWET01001694.1:54658-67589 GCA_011038615.1 Limnodynastes dumerilii
GCTCAAAATTTCAAAGCGCGGGGCCCCGGGACCCTATGCCGTGGGCCGCCTATGCCCAGCGTCCCCCATCAGGTGTTCAGTTCCCCCCAACATCCCCCATTAGAACTCTGGACTTAACTTTACTTACCTGCAGTTCTGCCGCAGCGCATCACTGGCCTCCTTCCCTGTAGTCCCGCTGCTGCTCTTCTCCTATGCGGCGGGACGCAGGCTGTAAATGACGTTGTGTGACCCCAGGTCACGCAACGTCACTTCAACAGGGAAGGAAGCCGGTGATGCGCTGCAGTGAGCGCAGCTGCAGAACCACAGGTAAGTAAGTTAAGAATGGACTCTAGTACTCTGTAAGTGGCGGGAGGGCCTGTGCTGGGCCCCCCTAGCTCAGGGGCCCGGTCGCAAGTGCGACCGCTGCGACCCCTATAGCTACGCCACTGGCTATAGGCGAAACCTGTCTATTTTGATTAGGGTGTGTATGAGCCCCAATGGTAATGGAGTCTGTGCTTCCTCTTCACTAGCAATGACTACAAGCACTAGGGCTCTATCCTGTCTAGATTATACTGTTATATATATATATATATATATATATATATATATAATTACCATGGAATCCAAAGAAAAATCCTGCCTGACACATGATTTATTCTCCAGTGCCGAATGTTTACCCATGTTGTCTATTGTAACCCGCTGAGTGACAAATGCAACATTTGCGCTATCTTTGTGTTTATGCTCTAAAGATCTATTTGCTTACATTGCATTTAGGGGAAAATGTGTACCTCCAATTGTAAATAAGCATTTACACAGTGTTGCTTGATTGTTTAAAGAACACATAGTAGTACAATAGCCACCTATTCTACGGTTGAATGGAAGCTTTACAAGTGCACAAGCAACATGTAAAATGTTCATAATAACACTCTGAAATAATAAACTGACTTTTTCTACAATCTGTGACTCACTCTTGCCCTGTGGTGAATTTTCTGAAGGCATCAGAAAACTACAGAGCACAAATACTGTTTTGATTTAAGTGCATATTTTTATGCACCAAAATTGATAGTATTGTACATGAAAGTCCCTTTGGAAACAACTGAGGATTTAAGTGCCATAACACAGCTGCCATTACAGAGCTCATACCTTTAGTCACACAAAGGTTAGCTAGACATAAAAGGGAGTTTAATGTTTTTTCATAAGTAAAATGCCATATCCAGTGCAGCAAATTACCAGCCTGAGCTCTATATGGTGAGAAGATCACCCTGAGTCTTTGCATTATTGACAATGTTTGCAGAAATGAAATTTCTCAGAGGTATGCAGTGCTTTTTTTTCATAACACTTCATAATAGTCAAAAATACCTAGAGGCTCAGTTCAGTCTCCCATTGTTGATATACATATGTAAAAGGAACTGATGGATAGTAAATCTATCCAAGGAGAATTAGTCTGTACTGGGCTGTGCAGCTTGAATCCCACTACAGTTTGGTATGAATTTCATAAACCTGCTCAGTCTTTGTAAACTTCCCAGCCTTTGGTCTATATGGAGCATCTTTCTCTCCAGAGTTTACATGTTTCATCAACAAAGAAACAGTCCCTAAATACCCAATTCTCGCTTTTCTCTTCAACATTGTATAATTCTCATATCCCCAGATATCCTGCACTGAATAACTAAAAAGATTCTCCACCAGAGTTCCATTGTGCAGGATATACACTGAATATGTGTTGCATGGCTGCTCAAGTAAAGATGTATCAATAAATGTATGCCAATTCAATAAATGATTCATTGTGGATAATAATATCGTTTAACAGTGGCAAATGCAGGTTTTTTTTAAACAGGGGTCTCCAATGTTTATGGGATCAGGGAATAATATATACTATAATAAATTTGAGGTATATTAAGGTACACAGTATATAGTGTGCCATCTCCAGACCCCTAATATGCCTTATGTATATTATAGCATGTATATTTTATTTTGTGTACTATCTCCAGACCCCCTAATAAACTCCATATGCACTTTATATAGTGCCCTATATAACCCATATGTTATGGGATGTTATGGGTCTGGGACGACACATACTATAATATATGTGAGGTATTGTAGATGTTTGGAAATTACATGCTATATACTGGTTATAGGGTGCCATTCCCAAACCCTATTATACTCCACAAACATTATACTATGTGCCAGATTTACTAAGCCGCGGGTTTGCAAAAGTGGAGATGTTGTTCATAGCAACCAATCAGATTCTAGATCTCATTTAACTATTACATACTAGAGAATGTCAGCTAGAATCTGATTGGTTGCTATGGGCAACATCTCCACTTTTCCAAACCTGCAGCTTAGTAAATCTGGCCCTATGTGTCATCTTAGACCTCTAATATATTTTCCACTTATACTTTATACATACCCTCCAACTGTACCTATTTAGCAAGTACAGTACCGTTTTTGAATGGCCTGTATCGGATAAAAGGGCTTCTGTACCGGATTCTGGCCCAGCAGTTCCCTCTCTTCTATATTCATCTTCCAGTCCTGCAGCATCTGATTAGTTTAGCAGAGCTGCGGGGAAAGACTCCTACAGCTTTGCTAAAGTGACAAGACCCTCTCCTGTGAGTTCTTAGCTTATATAAAAATGTGTAAAATTTGATTTTTCACCTTGTCATACATGCAAATGACAGCAGTTTAAAGCCACACTCCTTCATATGATAGGCCACGCCTCCTTCACAGACACGCTCCCCAGGTGTATATATTTTCTATAAAAAATGTTGGAGGGTATGTTTATATAGTGTGCCATCTCCAGGTACCATCTCCCTGTTGCCATTTGCCTCCAAGTTGCTTGAACAGCTTGTTTCCAAGCGTCTAATCGGCTACCTTGCCGACAACTCCATCCTGGACCCTCTCCAATCTGGGTTTCGCCCCCTGCACTCCAAGGTCACAAATGTTCTCCTTTCTGCCAAATCTAAGGGCCACTTCTCCTTTCTCATCCTCCTGGATCTTTCAGCAGCCTTTGACACCATTGATCACCCTCTTCTGCTCCACGCCCTTCGCTCCCTCTGCCTCTCTGGCACTGTCCATTCCTGGTTCTCCTCTTATCTCTGGGACCGCTCTTTCTCTGTCGTAACCCCTAGCTTCTCCTCCACTACCACTCCTCTTTCCCGTTGGCGTGCCCCAGGGCTCAGTTCTTGGTCCCCTTCTGTTCTCGCTCTACAGCTCCTCTCTGGGTGACCTCATCCGCTCCTTTGGTTTTAACTACCACCTCTATGCCGACGACACTCAAATCTATCTCTCCTCCTCTGACCTCTTTCCCGAACTTCTGTCAAAAGTGTGAGATGGCCTCTAAGCCATCTCCTCATGGATGTCTGAGTGTTTCTCAAGCTTAACATGGACAAAACGGAAATTGTAGTCTTTCCTTCTTCACGTATCCCCTCTTCCCCCCTATCTCTATTACTATTGGCGACTCCACCATCTCCTCCTCCACCCAAGCCCGCAGCCTGGGCATCATTCTAGACTCCACTTTCTTCTTTATCCCCCACAACCGTACCCTCTCACTGTACTGCTGCTTTCATCTCCGCAACATTGCTCGCCTCAGACCCTACTTAACAGCAGACGCCACTAAAACGCTCATTCACTCTCTTGTTATCTCCCGTCTGGATTACTGCAACATTCTCCTTTCTGGCGTCCCTCTGGTCCATCTCCCACCCCTACAATCTATACTAAATGCTGCAGCCAGACTCATTTTCTTCTCCCAACGCACTGCCTCCACCTCCCCTCTATGTCAATTTCTACACTGGCTTCCTGTCCTTTTCAGAATTCTCTTCAAGCTCCTCACCACAACTTACAAGACTCTCTCCTCCTCCACCGCTCCCTACCTCTCCTTCCTTATCTCCATCCACACTCCCTCCCGTCCCCTCCGCTCTGCTGGTGACCGCCGCCTCAACTTCAACCTGATAACTACTTCTCACTCCCGCATCCAAGACTTTTCCCGAGCTGCCCCTCTGCACTGGAACAACCTACCACATCCTATCAGGCAATCCAGCACCCTCCAATCCTTCAAACACTCCATCAAAACCCACTTCTTCAGTCTAGCCTACCTACCAGACTAGCTTCCTCCACCTAAGCTTTCCTATTCTCCCCATCTTCATCCCTGTGTCTCCTGTTTATTTGCCCTCTCTCACTCAGTATGTTAGCTCTTATGAGCATGGTCCTCCTCCCTCCTGTCATCACCCCTCTACCTTGTCCTCATCACTTCCCATCTTTTTCTCTCTACTGTCTATCTCTGTTCTTATTCACGTGCTTCTACACACATATCCAGCACCTTTATTTTCCTTACATATTGTTTTGTTTTTTTGTACTGTATTTTAATTTTGCTTTGTACATGTATTGTATTCATTATTCATGTTTTTATACCCTCTGTTAATTATTGTAATAAATTGTATATGTAACTATTATCTTTGCTATAGCCTCTGTACGGTGCTGCGGATACTGTTTGGCACCTTATAAATAAATGGTAATAATAATAATAGTAATAATAATAATAATATACCCCACATGTAATTCATGTGGAATCAGGAAATAGCACAGCAATAGCGATTCTGTGCCACACTTACCAAGTAAGATGCACTAGAAACCCAAGAGTGAATTAGAAATCTTTTCTCCTAAACCGGAAGTACCATGGAGTACCTTCAGCAGCATGGGAAGAAATTGAGGCCCCTGTTTCAACCAGTGTGCCTCTGTTTTATAAACACACATGATATTGTATGTCAGTATAAGGTTTCTATTATAACCAAATCCATTTTTTTTAATTTTAACTTTTATTAATTTTTTTCTTAGTCAGATCCAGAATGTGAAAATAAGAGGAACATTACACCTGGGCAAAACAATGATAAACAAATTATCAAAATCGCCATTGTTTGCTATTTTTTGTGGCGATTTTGAAATCTCTGATTTTCCTATCAAATCTCCAGAGATGGGTTTATTTCTAAATCGCCCTTGATGAGCTATCTGTGGCAATTTTTTCCATTTATGAGATCAAAATCTCAGGTTTACTAAGGTCTGAGTTGTAAACTCGCTAGAGAATGGGAGCCAAAATCGCCACAGATAACAGAGGTGGGGGTGATTGTCGATTTTGGCACTCACCCTCAGAAAAAAAAAAACATTTGTCATGTAATAACAAATATTTTACATAATGTACATTGCTGCCACGGCTACCAATTAACCCTTAGCATTCTGTGCCACCTAGTACTTTAAGTCACAGCATGGCTTTGTATTCCAGGGCATGCTGTGACTTCTAGTAGCCTAAGTGGCAGCATGCTGCCACAACCACAATGTGACCCGCTAACACTAAACTACATACATTGTCCCTCTATCTCAATTAAAAATGACCTGTCCCCCCCTTAATGACTAAACACTCTCCCTCCCTTATTGAAGAAACACTGTCCCTCCGTTACTATTAAACATTGTCCCTGCCTTCATTATAAACAGTGTCCCTCTGTTAATATTACACTCTGTCCCTGCCTAAATATTAACCACTGTCCTTCCCTACATCCTAACCACTTCCGATGACATTTAAAAGATGAGCCTACATTAAAAAGATTTCCATTATATGTCCCTCCCTCTATGTTTTTGTGTAAATGGTCCCCTTGTGTTAATACCTAATATGTTCCCCATGTGCACTTAAATATATGTACCCCCGTGTGCCTGACATAATTACAAGTGTGACAAGTAAAAAAAAAAATCACAGCCCCAAGTTACTATTGTCTAAACATTTCTTGTATCCTTGCATATAGCTTGCTCTGTGATCTGGACTTATGTCTGTATTTATGTACTCTTGTATTTTTGTATTTAGTTTATCTCTGTACCCCAGAATCTAGTCTTTTCAGTTATTCTTGCTTTGTGTTTAATGGTCCCTCTGATTCCCATTTGTATATGTACTCTGTAGTATTTATAATCTATAGTTTATATGGTCTTATTTCCTGTATTGTTGTTATTTTTATTGTTGCTCCTTGTTTACTATTCACCTATTTTCTGTATTACTTTATGTGCACTAATAAACACTGTTGATCTCTTCATTCCTGTTTAGTTATTAGTGCTTAGCTACACCTGGGGCTGCCTTCCAGGGGTTGTGACCTGCTGGATGTCCTTCTGCACAAGCCTATACCCAGCATCAGGGCCCTAGTTAAGACCAGACCCCAGTTAGATTCCACTCTCTGGAAGCAGCCTTATAACAGTAATATGCACTTTTTTTCTTTAGAAACCTGTGGAAAAATGTACCACTTTTGAACGCATATTTGGTGGCAGTTGCAGGATGACAGATTATTGCATTTGCTAATTTGTTACTCTGTAATCCTTAACTAGAGTATAACAGAAATAAGATTCGGTATATACATCATAGTTGCCAACTCTCCCTGAATATCAGGGAGACTCCCTGAAGATTGGGTAATCTCCCGGACTCCCTGAAGTCTTTGGTAATCTCCCGGATTCTAATTTCATTTATTGAGGTCTATGGAGATGGCCAATTTTATAGAGGCCAAGATGTAATAAAAGACTCAGCTGCAGCTATAAAGATAGTACTAAAAGTATTCACTGATAATTTAATAATCAATAAATACTGCCATTTTTATTGTAAAATAGTTTTCCTGGCAGTGCTAGATACACCTATGGGTGGAGCTATTCACAGGACACACCTCTTTGGTGGTACAGGACACACCCCTTTCGTGCAGTGCCTTCTCCCTGATATCCATTTGGAAAAGTAGGCAACCATGTTATACATCAGTGTAATAGTCAGAAATCAGTAGCAATTTTTCTCAAATGGGTATGTGTATCCAAAAGGTAGCCCAAATAGCTAATCTAATATGTACAAAGGTGGCTTGCATTTTTTAATAGGCCATCTACGTGTTTAATAGTGGAAAATCAGTAGCAATGCAAAAGCAGCTATGCGAGATTTCTGTTATTCAGGATTGTGGTATTAAACATGTGTGTTTATGAAACAAATTCTTATTTCAAATACCTTTTGTTGATGAAACAATTACCTTGATGGATGAGGATATTGTATATTCTAACCAGTGTGTATGTACTACAGCAATCACTTGTCTTTTACAGGTTGTTTTGATATGTTTGTTGGAACAGCATCCTGCAAATATTTACTCAAAGAATACAAACACATTTTTGCTGCTTTGGTTATGCGGTTGGTTTCTGACAATACCATAGATCAATGGTCCTCAACCTGTTTTGTTGTAACACACCTGCTAACAAAGATGACAACTTATTTATGTTTCAGCGGCATACAAATGCTAAAACATTGCAATGAATAAGTCAAAATGATTAGCAAAATCACATAAAATGTTGAAAAACATTATTATAATAGAACATTATTATTATTATTATTAATAATAATAATAATAATAAACTGAATCCAGATTTACTACAAGAGGGTGAGCATTGCATTTAGAGGCAGAACTACCAGAGCATCCCTTCAGTGCATTTTTCCCTGCTTGCCGATTAATGTGACACACACACACACACACACACACACACGAAGGGGGGTTGAACGCAGTGGGGTGGAACAAAAGCATATCTTTTGCACCTGTTCCCACCTCAGAATTCTGACATGGTAAAATTTCTGCCAGCAGGGTGGGATGTTTCAGGAAGTGGAAGTACTTCTGCTATGTGGGAGGGGGAGTAATGTTAATAGTACAGTGCAGCTAATGAATCTTAAAGTAGGATGTTGAGATTGATCTGAACACAGTTGCATCGGAGGTCTGGATCCAGTCCATAAAAAACACAGGATTTTAAGTACCATTTAAGCCTCTATGGCATCTTTTGTCATGTTTCTTGGCAGACATTCTGCAGCTCCTAATCTATGTTTTTTTTTTTTTTTAATCTGTCAAGGGTTATACTCAGACAAACCTCTCTCTTGCATGTCATGTGAGGGCACATTGACTGTGGTTGTCCTCTTAGTGCAATAAATCATTAATAGCAGCCCTAGAGCAACATAACCAGGGGAGATCTCAATACTGTGATTTTTGCCACAGGGGTCTATGTTAAAGGAAAACACCTAATTTGTTCTTGGGATTGCTGCTATAAATAGGAATCCCAGTTTTAGTCATGATTCTCATTCAGAAATAACTTAACCTGTATGGGACAGATTCAGAGATTTTGCACTCACTCACTATTGGAAATGTGTGCACCCTATCCCGAGTTCTAACAGTAGTAACTCTGGTTACTAGTACATATATAGGACCCGATTCACACTTAAGTGCGGAATTTACTGAAACGACCTACTAAACATGCGTAGTAAGTAATATACGCAATCTGCATACCAGTTTTTAAAGACCACGCGGAATAGTTTAGTCAGAAGGAGGCTAAGGGTGGATTTAGGTAGAAGTGGGAGAGGGGAGGGATTTAGATTAGCCAGGGAGGATGGGGGGAGGGTTTCTCCATGCATATTTTCCATCTTAAAAAGGAAAAAGGACAGTAGTCTTATAGGACCTTTTCCTATCAGATTACTGTCACACCAGGTTTCCCTGTGCAAGTATGAGTCACATCACAACTCATCTATAGAAGGATTATTATACTTCCTAAGATGTTATGATTAACCTCTTCCTCCAGGGTCGTAGGAACAAAAAAATTTCATGGGAGGGGGCAAAAGACCAGGTACTACTACTACTACTATTTGGGCCTGAAGCCCCTTTTTCATGAGCCTACTCCAGGCGCCATGGCTCTGCGACTCTAAGGGAAACCCATGTCTGCCCTACGATTTAGCGACAACAAGACTGCTGCTAACGTTTGAAACAGTCCGCAGGCCACAATGATTCGCTCTCTCTGTTCCATTGATGTACAACTTACAAGAACAGTCAATGGGAAGGGCAGCTTCCCGCTCTTGTGTGTCTGCTTACTGCAAATTGTGATAGCAAAATGAGTGGGGCTTCTAAGAGAGGAAAGTGTAGCAGAACAAACATGTAGATAACGTTTTTGCTAAACAGAAATGACAACAGTTGTCGAGTTCAAATAAAGCTATTATCACTTCATCCCCAATCACTTTGTGTAGAAGTTCATGGGGGGCAAAACAGTCTTTTCTCACCCAACAGAAATCATAGGGGGGGGGGGGCAAGTGCTGCCTCTGCTCCCCCTGTGGTTGCTCTCCCTTCATTTCCTTCCTTTCCTCTCTCTCTCACACACTCTTTTTATTGGAATAATTCATTATTTGTTTAAACCTAATCCCTTATGCTGTATCTGCATTGTTTATCCTCATTCTTCACGTCGTGGAGATGAATATGCATGGAGCGTAGTTGTTTTGTTTATGCAAAGTTCACAATACTAAAACCAAATAAACACAACTTGAAATAAATATATAAATAAGTAGGTCTCTACAGTGTCGTGTTTGCAGTGAGTTTTAAAGCATGTTTTAATGTTCCATTAGACAGTTTAATAATTGTTAGGAGCTGTTCCTTTTTTTTTTTTTTTATCTGAGAATAGACACTTTTAATTATTGAAAATCCACTTAGTGAGTGTCTCACATGAGATTTCTAAAGGAAGCGAATGGAAACAAAGCTGCTGCTGTATTTGCAAATGCACCAAAACTCACTTTATAAATTTAATATAAAGGAACATTCCTTTCCACCACTGCAGAGCACACAAAGGCAAATGCAGGGAAATGAGCTATGTTGCATGCGTTTTTTTGTTTTTTTTGTGTGTTTATGTCTATTTTTCACATGCGCTATGTTACACTATGCTACATATTTTTTAAATGTGTCAGCACAGTTCTGGATAAGCCCTCATATATCTAACTTACTTGGAGAGATTTTTCTTTGGACACATAGGCCCGTCAGAGTAGTAGTAGCAGTAGTCTTTAAGACCGCATTTATGCAATCTACGTACGAAAAAGATATGTAGATTACATAAAAAAATGACTACGCATGCACAGTAGTAAAAATCGATAAACACCGGACGTATATGTTATACTCTGAATACGGGCCATATTGTCTGATAATGATAACCACACAGATGTCCCCCAATAAACTGCAAGCCAATGTCCAGTTCTGTTAAAATAGCTTTAAAAGTTCATATTGGGTATATTTTTGTGCAAAATCCATAACGAATAAAACATTTCTTTTAGTTCTATTTATAATGTAATTTTTGAACAAAAATACTACAACAAATAAAATATGTTAACGGAAACAGTTTTTGGAGTATAGACCATATTTAATAATAATTTTATCTACCTTTTTTCTTACAGACTGAAGACAATGGAAAGACAAAAATACTACAACAAGGCACTTTTACGCATGCTGTCCCCGTTAAGGAAGCGAAGTTCTATAGGCGTGTGAGGCAAGTAAAACATTATCATTAAGATTAAATCATAATATTGGACAGTATCTACTGACGTAACTACTTCCGCAGCAGCAGTAGACTTACAATTGTGTATCACCATGCAATTCTATATTGTGTATGTGCAAGGGGAGTATTTCATGTAACACACTAGCCCCAAGGAAAATTGGCTCTGCATTTGATTGCTCCTGTCCTGCCCAGGACGAGCAATCGAAGATTCCCAGGACGAATCCACAGCGGCGAGAGGTGATTATTTCGCCAACCCCAACCCTTATCCTAATCCTCACCCTAACCCTCCCATTACCCTAAAACTTTCCTCCCAACAGCCTGACCCTAAGACTCCCTTCCCCGCAGCTAGACCCTAATCCTCCCTTCCCAACTGCCTGAACCTAAAACTCCTTCCCATAGCCTGACCCTAAGACTTCCCAACCCACAGCCTGACCCTAATACTCCCTTCCCCACAGCATAACCCTAATGCTCCCTTTCCTGCAGCCTGACCCTAAGACTTCCCTCTCTGCAGCCTGACCCTAAGACTTCCCTCTCTGCAGCCTGACCCTAAGACTCCCCTCTCTGCAGCATGACCCTAAGTCTCTCCTCTCTGCAGCCTAACACTAAATCTCCCTTCTCTGCAGCCTGACCCTAAGACTCCCCTCTCCACAGTCTGACCCTAAGATTCCCCTCCTCGCAGCCTAACCTTTAGACTCCCCTCCCTGCAGCCTAACCCTAAGACTACCCATAGACTCCTCTTACTGTATACCTCCCCCCCAGGCGGTACGCATGATGGGTTGCCATGCCCTGGTCTGTGAGCGGCTTCCTGCACAGAAGCCCTGGGTCATATGGGTCTAGAACCATGCTGGAATCCTGTACTGCATACATGCACAGTATTGGATGTATTCCGTATTCAGAGGGCAGAAAATGCAGACATTACTTAATTCCGGATCTGATCCATTGCCTTCTGCATATTCTGTTTTCATAAAAAAAAATGTTGTGTATATAGTAAAATCTTGCTTCTATTTTAGAAAAACCAAATACTTAATTAGATACTATATCATCTGTTTATACAGTATATTTGTACATGTGTCTAGATCATATTTTGCAGTGTGGAATTGGTATAGTAACTCTGTGGCTATTTACAATAGCTGGCAAGGGAAATAGTCTGTGCATCAAAAGCAAAGTCGTTTTATTTTTCATGTCTTGTAATAAAAATTTCCCGCAACACGCCTTTTTTGTTCTCCTTGTCAGCCCTGGCTATGACACAGCATGCAACTCCTTTAGTTTCCTTGGTGAAGTATTTCAAAACAGCAGTTCATGTTTGCCAAGATTTCTTTTCTTCCAGTCAACATAAACCCAGTAATTACATTTTACAGAGTTAGTAAGAGAAGAGAATAATATTTAAATAAATGTAATACAATGGAAATCCATGGTTTTCGGGGCAGTGTGTAACTACTCACATCCAGGTTATAATGCCAGGCTTAAAGAGAATGAATACGTGTTTAAACAAGTGTGGCAAGGTTAGGTGCCAGTATAAAACAATGTTTAATTGAAAGGCATCCAGGCTTTCTTAATTTTATTGCAGGTTATAGAATAACTTTTGGGAATTTCAACTTTTAGTCTTTTATTATTTTTTATTGCAAACTAATACAATGAATTCATCTTATACCTGGAAACCCTTTACGTAGGAAGACCGGAGAGATGGTGTTGATGTTAAAATGATAGGACTGGATTCAGACTTTCGATGCACCCATGGCAGAGTGGTTCTGCTAAAAGACCGCATGTATGCAATCTATGTAACGAAACACTACGTAGATAGCGTAAAATATTTATTAAGCGTGCGCATTAGCGTTGCACTTAGAAATTGACATGTAACTTACCATTACACGTAGTTGTGAATTCCGGTCTCATGTATTTTGGATAACTGATTATATGATTGTACGCCAGCCAGTTGATATGGTAAAGTTGTACAAACCAATCACATCATGCAGCTATTAAAGACCAGAATGGTGGTATTCTGCCTTGTGTTTTCTATGCTGTGACATTAAAGTAATCAAACCCATTGAAAACCTGGAAATCATACGTGCCGTAATCAAGTTTATATATAGCTTGCAGAAGGAACTAGCGAGTTGTGGGCCCAGGTGTAAAAAATATGCTTTAGCCCTGATGATATCCCAGGTAACCCGGTGGGGAGCTTCGGCAGTGCAGTAATGATGGCTGTGGGCCCTTGAATCAGCATTGGCCCCGGTGTTGCACCAATGGTAGTTTCGCCACTGCTTTTCGGTGATATATTGTTGAGGACTCATGGCAAAAATATTTTTGGAGACAAGGGCCCTGATTCACACTTAAGAAGCTTGTGCTTCGTAAGTGCGCATCTTGCCGAAATGACCTTCTACACATGCGTAGGAGGTCATTTACAGGTGGGTATGTAGATTGCCTCCTTGCGGTCTTAAAAGACTGCATGGAGTTGTTTAAGTAGAAAGAGGTGGCGTAATACCACCTCGGGGAGGGATTAGGTAGAAGTGGGAGGCAGCTAGCGGCAATGTCCGTGCAGACATGACTCTCAAATAGACAGCTCAAAATGTGTATATATATATATATATATATGTGTGTGTGTGTGTGTGTGTGTATATATATA
>WWET01001694.1:84862-111114 GCA_011038615.1 Limnodynastes dumerilii
CCCTAATTGTCCCTTCCCTGCAGCCTAACCCTAACCCTCCATCTCCCGCAGCCTGACCCTAACCCTCCCTCCCCTGCAGCCTGACCCTAACCCTCCCTTACCCGCAACCTGAAGAGGTTACTCACCTTTCTTTGCGGTCCTGCAGTAGCGACGGCAGCGGGATATCGGCGCCGGTGGGATTTCCGAATGAGAATGGGTGAAGTATGCCGATCGGCATACTCACCCATTCTGAAATTTTTTTTATAAAGTGGGCGGTATTCGAAATAGGGACATCCGAAAAGGAAGTTTCGGATGTCCCTATTTTGGAAAGAAGATGTTCTAAGTGGGGAATGCAACCGATGTGCGAACAGTCTTTTAAAAAGTGATGTACAGAAGATTCACCAAAAATATCATGTGCATAGAAACAATCATTCTGTGTGCAATAAATGGTGTTATTCTAGGTCCGGAGTCCTTGTCTCTTTTCTTCCCATGACACATCAGCATGGGGGATCTTTGCTCATCCTTAATGTGGACTAGAGGTTTAACTTTGATCCCTACGAAGTTCAAAGAGAAGCTTTAAACTTAACCCGCCTAAGAGACACCAGATAATCACTGATTCTCTGCACGAGCACAGTTTGTTTATTACAACAATGAAACCAACAAATAACAAAGAATCCCTGGTTAAGGTCAGATGAATTAAAAAGAACTGTGCAATCTTACATATCAGTGAGTAAGGAACAGAACTCTTTTTTTTTCTGCTTATTTCCATCCTGCTTATAAAAACTCTTCAGACTGTGGACATTGTTCTCATGGTGATGAATATATAAGGACTAATATTTATCTGAACTTTTACTTATTGGGCCAGATTTACTAAGCTGAGGGTTAGGAAAAGTTGCCTATAGCAACCAATTAAATTTTAGCTCTAACGTTCTTTTTATATACTAGAGAATGTCATCTAAAATCTGATTGGTTGCTATGGGCAACATCTCCACTTTCCCAAACCTGCAGCTTAGTAAATCTGGACCATTGTCTACATATAATAAAATGATTTAAAAAAAAAAACAAAAAACCTGTTATAACATTCAATTAACTTTATTAAATATAAATTAACATTGTGATGTTTTTTCCAATTTTTTTTTCCTATTTGGTTTGATTTAACATGAAAACTAGAACTAATCTCATCCCTAAAATTAATTTATCTATAAAATATAAAAAAAATTACAGCTCCCACAGAAAAAAAAAACTTTAAATAATAGAAACAGCGCCATGTGCCCCTTAAATAAAAATATTAAAAAATGCCCATAAAATGCCCACACAAATAAAAAAAATACCATACTTACCTGCTCTGATAAGGGTCTAGTCTTGTAAGCTTTTAATCCGGGGGTGGCCTTGGCAAAGTAAAAAACCCTATACAGACGTATAAAGGGTATATTTATACCCTTTGGTCACTGCCACAATTATCAAAAAAAACCCTATACAGACGTATAAAGAGTATATTTATACCCTTTGGGCACTGCCACAATTATCAAAAGAACGAGAATTCAGTGTCAGAAATCATGCCTTGTCATTCATGGACATGCTTGCAGTAGATCTACTAGCGGCAGCATGCCCGGGCGGGCTGGACTGTATTTGTTGATTTTCAGCGCTTGCGGGTTGTGGCAGAGGGGGTAGCGGGGGAAGGGGTTATTTTGTATTTTTTTTTTCACTAATTACTTGTTCTTTTTTTTCAGCTCCAGTGAGCTGCAGCTACACTTACACCATTTCAAGAGATAGTGTAAGCGTAAGGCTTATTAAGCAGCCAACGGACCACAGTGGAAACAGTATTTAAATGTGAAAAGCGACCCTTTTCTCATTTAAATATCATTCCACAGCCGGATGCGATCACAGACGGATTCTGTGCGTGCTCCCGATCTGGGCATGCGCAGTAGACATTTTGGCTGCGCTTCCGTCTGAAAAATAGACGGAAGCGCAGCTCTGAATCAGGTCCCCTGACTCTCTCTCAGAAGAGCAAAGGGCTGGATCCAGACTTAATAAGTGCTTGAAATGAGTTACTCCTGGGCTAAACCATGTTGATTGCAGGGGGAGTCAAGTTATTTGTATTCTTTGCATGCAGGAATATATCTTTGAATTGCGTACTACACACAGAGGGGCTGATCCGAAGTTTTAACTAACGTGCTATTCAGAGGTGCGTGTCTAAGAAACACACACCTCAGAATTGGCCGTAGTTGGCCTAGTTAAAAAAAAAAAGCATTAGGAGCCTTAATTGCTCCGACCGCAGGGCTTACTTTTTTTCATAGAGAAAAGTTAACCCCTCCCTCCGTCGTAACCTATTAAAACCCCAACAGGGCACGCTGGCGCTAGTAGAACTACAAGTGCCAGCATGCCTATGAATGACAAGGCATGCTGTCGCTATTAGAACTACAAGTGTCAGCATGCCCATGAATGACAAGGCATGCTGGCGCTAGTAGAACTACAAGCGTCAGCATGTCCATGAATGACAAGGCATGCTATCATTAGTAGAACTACAAGTTCCAGCATGCCCATGAATGGCAGGGCATTCTGGCGCTTGGAGAACCACAAACGCCAGCATGCCCTGCTATACAGGGCCCGCGGAGACAAATACCGGTACACGTCCATTCATTAAAAAAAAAAACATACTGTGCCCTTATAAAATCGTTAAAACTGCCCACATGTGCCTCCAGAAATAAAAATAAAAGATGCCCAATATCCATGGCCCATTCCTCAAGAAAAATAAATACTGTGCCCTCATAATACATTCTTAATTCATACAAAATTCCCACATGTGCCCCCAAGAAATATAATGAATTAAAATATGCCCAATATTCCTGTTTGTACCTAAAAAATATAATTGTAGTGGGTATATTTATACCCTTTAGGCAGTGTCGGAATTCTCGTTGATAAATATACCACAATGACAGTACAACTGTCATTAGCGCTGGGATGTCCTGGATGTAGGACATAGTTCGCGTCGTCGCAAGAGAGTTTTTTTTTTCTTGCAAAGGCAACCCCCCGGATTAAAAACTTACAAGACTGGACCCCCATCAGAGCAGGTAATTATATTTTTATTTATGGTACTTTTAGGTTTTTATTATGTGGCCACTACAATTATATTTTTTATGTATGGTCTGGGATATTGGGCATATTTTAATTCATTATATTTATTGGGGGCACATGTGGGCATTTTGTATGAATTGAGACTGTAATATGAGGGCACAGTATTTATTTTTATTAAGGAAAGGGCCATGGATATCGGGCATCTTTTATTTATATATAATTTTTGGGGGCACATGTGGGCAGTTTTAATGACTTTATTATTAGGGCACAGTATTTTTTTTTTTTTATGAATTGACATGTAAAGGAATATTGTGCCGCGGGCCCCGTCGGGCCATTATTTATTTATTTTACTAGGTTGCGGCGGTGGGGCACATTGGGGAAGGGGTAAATTTTTTACTTAAACATTTTTCTTTTTAAACAAATTTCTTTTTTTTCCAGCTCCGGTGAATGTGCCTACACTTACACCATCAAAGAGATGGTGTAAGCGTAAGGCTTGTTAAGCAGCCACCGGACTGCAGTGGACGCAATATTTAAATGAGAAAAATGCTGCATTTCTCATTTAACATTTCCACAGGCGCAGGCCGGTCGCATACGAACACAGTCGGATGGGTACTTTTGTGCCCATCTTTCTGTGCGCGCTCCTAATCTGAGCTCCTGAGCTTCAGACAGAAGCTTATTTTTGTTGCACTTCCATCTTAAAAAAAGACGGAAGCGAGGCTCTGGATCAGCTCCAGATACTGACCAGCTTTACTATCACACTGTTATTTAGACCTAGGATAGGAAACATCACCTCTCAACTCTAATACTGTTTGCAACAGATGAAATATGACTCCCCTGCAATCAACATGGCTTAGCCCAGGAGTAACTAATTTCATGCACTTACTTAAGTCTGGATCCAGCCCAAAGTATGTAACATGATGTAATTTATGTGCAGGACCCCCGAGTCAAAGAGCCCTGGGCCTGAAGGTGCTTTAGAATGAAGGTTTGCAACAAAATAACAATGCTTAAGCTATTTAGTTGCTACTAAGTTCTTAATATGTTTGGTCCATTATTATTATTTTTTTAATCGAAATAAAAAAAATTTTTAACTTTTTTTTTTTAATCTATTCCTTCCATTATTGGCTTAGTATTATGTCTCAGGATTTGGCTGCTGGGTTGTGCTGGAGAGAAGCGTTTTACTGTTTGCACAGTGAGGGATTTGCTGACTTTGATTTGCAGTAGACATAGTTGAAGTTGGTTTATTAACTGAAGCAGGTGGATTTATATGTCAATGTGTCCTGTTGATTCAGAAATGTTTGTTTAGTAGTTTAGGTTAACAAATAAAATAGGTTAATATAACGGATGCAGTGAAGTGATATCATTGTTTATAGTAAAAATCAACCACAGGGATTGTGGAAACGCAGTGCAAGAACCACTTTTAGAAGAATAGATTTGGGAAATTACATAGGAAACTTAAGACCAGCAATGAGGTTTCTGAACCTGCCATCTAGATTTCCTTTTGGGTTCTGTATGATTGTATTAGTCTGTTCACACAATATATTGTGTTAGAAACTAAATCCAAGTGTCTAGTGTACCATGAACTGAAAGTTTCTTTCAACACACACTGCAGTGGTGGCTTGGCACTTTTCCAAGCTCATAAACTTGGTATGCGATCAAAAGGTTGTGACATAGCTTCAGAAGATTAATAATTCTCGCTTTGGAAGAAACAAACAAAGCCACAAGACAAATGAATATGCTTCTACTTTATAGTGTGTGACCTGAGGTGGCATAAACAAGCAGTTGAAAAGCTGTCTTTGCTCCTATTACTTTACATAAATCTACATTTGCATTTAATTTCGCCATTCCTTCATATTCTTAATTAGACCTTAATTAAAGCCTCTAATGCGAGAAAGCTGCTGATGTGCTCATTCCTCTTGGAATGTTGAGGGATACTCCTCTGATTGATTTTTATTAAAAGAAAGGCAATACATACCTAATGAAACAATTCTTGTGCAGCAAGAGCAGTTGCCATAGAGATTGTTTGTGCAGACTGGACAAAAGCCTTTCCTACAGTATAGCAGGGTATGAATTTTATTCAAATAAATGCAAAGAATTGCACTTGTTAGCTGTTTACCAGTTTCACATTTGATACTTGTAATATAACTTAGCAATAACTGTAATTGTTTCTATGAAACAAGTGCGTGTTTATTTACTAAACTTCATATTGTGATAGCACAGCAATGTTACATCTTTTGGAAATACATTTTAATCATACATTCTGCAAAGATGGATAATTTATTATTATTATTATTTTTCATTGTTTTTATAATTATTAATATGTAATAGTATTAAAATAACACTTGGATATTTCCTCCCATTCCTCTCCACCCTTTTAGCTTCATTAAATATGTGTAATGTTACAGCACTGCTGTCATAAATGATGTACAGATGACAAATTTTTATGTGTCCAAATATGGAAACATTTCCTACTTTTTAATTGATTATTTGTAACTTTAATGTCTTACTTTCCTGTGGTTAATCTAAGAAGGTCATTGAGTATGTTTTAAAAAGAAGTTATTTTGATTTGTTTTATTTAGCCACTCCTTAGTCTTGTGTCCTGTGTAATGGTCTAAATTCAGCAAGTAATGAGTTTTACCGCCACTGGATCTGCACATACGAAGTACTGCAGCTCAGACAGAATCAAGTCAGAAATGTTCAGAGAAAAGACAAAAGAACAGTTCTCACCTCCAAAATGGATTAGATCAGCTGTTTCAATTATTCCGGAGAGAGAGAGAGACAGTGACCAAGTGACTTGCATATCGTCGAAAAAAATGATATCCAGTCCTGTGAGGATGCCATATGCTCTGTGTTTTGAGGCAAGCTGCCTACAGTACAGTGCAATTACAAACAGACTGGAGGCTACACTAAAATTTGATGAAAAAATGCCAACAGAGAACAATGTTTCAGGGTTTCCTTAATTACTAATGGAGACAAACAGCTAAATTTTAGTTATTTATCACAACTTAAGTTGGTTAAAATGCAAATGACTGCATCCTTTTTACTGCAGAGGGACATATGCATAGTTCGGAAACAATTACGTTTTGTTATGGCTGGGATTATTCCCGCTGGCCTATCAGCCGCTAAGAATCTTAAAATTCTTTGTCATAGCTTTAAATAATACATCTATTAGAGGGAAACCATAATATGTTGCTGCTTAAGCTGCATCTGATAAATTGAGCATTTTTACTGATCCAGACACAGCATTGCCTTAAAGGCTCCTGTATTATTGGTCATTAAGCTGTCATTGTTAAAATAACACAGTACAGCTATTTCAAGTAGTTTAGATGCAGACTGTCCTGCACATTAGCCATATATTAATCTCAGTACAATAAGTAAAAATAAAACAAATAAATAAATCTAGGTAGTGTGGTATTCCTGCAATTTCTATAACTAAGCCTTGGTTTAAATTGATTATCTCTATCCAAAGTAGCTATTAAAGGAGCAGGTCCCATCAAATGCATTGCAATTCTTCCAAACTCCTTTAGGTAAAGATAAAAACCTGATATGTTCCAGCATAACAAAGGAGTATCCAAGCATCCTATTGAATTAATGGAAACATTCCCCACCACAATGTAATCTGACCTTAGATTACTGTGCCCCTCAAACCGAGCCATCTTACTTCCTGATATAGATAGTCCACAGGAAATGTAAAAATAAGCTGAGCCTGCAAGTGACAAATTTGTTAAATGGAAAATATATCTAGGATAAAAGTATACACAACAGCAGACCCTCCAACATGACCCATTCCATTAGGTACAAAATGACTTAACTGATATTTAAAAAACTATTTCTCACCTTAACAAAGGTGACACTTGGAAAGTAAGCAGCAGAGTATTTTATACCTAATGGAATGTTGGAGGGTATGCAACAGCCAGGTACCAGTTTCTCAATCATTGGTTTGCTGCTCAATCTATATGACAGATCAATCTCTGGGATATCCAAAATGGTTCATTATTTTCCAAATCCTTCAGGCAACATGCTAATGAATTTTGCATGTATATAATGAATATAAAAATGCACACCAAATGAAAGCTATAAAAGCATTTTAAATTAAAAAAAGAACAATAAATGTACTGTTGCAAGTAAGAGCATTTTATAACATTCTTTGTTACTTTATTTCCTCAATTATTATGGACACAGGGCCTGATCCAGAACTACGCCTGCAGGCGTACTTACGCCGGTCGTAAGCGTAACTTAGTCTAAAAACAGGGACTGCGCATGCACACAGTGACTACTTCCTGTTGTATCTCGGTGTCGACCGTAGTTAAAAATCGCTCGTCCGTAACAGTTGCGTAATCATGGACGAAAGGCCGTGCCTATAATACGATTGCCATAAGTACTATGCATTTACGAAATGGAGGCGGGGGGTGCATTTAAATTGTACAGTATGGGCGTGCTTAGGCTTACGCTATAACATCACGTAATTACGACTGGACGTACTTACGCTAGGAAAAGTTAAGGTAGGGTTCAGCAAGCGTAAGGAGGTAAAATTACGGTCGACCAAGGGGAGTGTCCGGTGGAGTGCATTGTATTTACGATGTGCGTAAATACGCTCGGCGCTAGTGCGTAGGTCTGGATCAGGCCCACAGTACCTAGTAACATTAGTATATCAACTATCATTCAAGTGACACTGCAAGAAAAGTTTGGTTTTCACAATATATTTTTGCCAGAATATTTAGCTCCATTTATAGCCCAACACCTTTTAATGCTTCTGACCCAATCTGACCCCCTGCTCACTGGTTGCTTTGCTAGCTGTTCTCTTGATGCAGGTGTCAAAATGTTCTGCTAGAGGCTTTATCAAGTGTTCTTGTTAGCATGCCTGTTTTACTGCACCTGATACCATTCTTCTGGAGTTAATTGAACACCCCTGTGTTTCATAAGTGTCTATCTCATTATGCAACCACTATAGTCAAGAGTTTGCTGGTAATTGAAGTGTACGACCCTGCAAATACAGTAACTAGTAAAAGCCTAAGTTACATTAGTCTGTCATGTACTTGTTGTACTTTTGTAATTTGCTTTGTTGCTAAAGAATGTTTAACGTCTTATGTTTCAGAATAATCAAAAATATAAATGGAAATGGTTTAGCCCAATAGTTACTGGGCATGCTCATAATGTAGAAACAGGGCTATATGATACAGAATTTAAAGGGAACATCCTTTTAACCCTAGTCCTTAACTGTTTTCAGACCAGCAGAAGAAACTGCTGTTAAATAAGAATGAACCAGATGCCTTGTCACTGGCAATGTTTAAAATTTGGATTACAGTGGCTGTGAGATGACATTATTATGTCAGATATTATTTCATGTTGTTGTTTTTCCCTCATTCTATGTCCATTGTAGATCCTGACAGGCTGAGAACCATTGGAATTAAAATAATTGAATATTATATTACCCTCAACCCTTGTCTTGAGATTGGTTTCTGTGATGGATATTTTTGGGCAGAAATGGATGTATGCATATTTGGCTATAGTTAAATCTTCTACAGAACTATTTGTTTGGTATCCTTTTGTACTTAGTGGTACTGTATGTTAATTGGTAATTGAAAGTACATAAAAATTTGACTTTTTGGATTACTGTTGAGTTGAATAACTACATTCATGATACATAGGACCAGATTTACTAAGCTGTGGGTTTGGATAAGTGGAGATGTTGCAACCAATCAGATTCTAGCTCTTACTTTTCTATATACAGCAAATGGCATAGTGCCCAGTCATTCATCCAAGAAACCAATACACCCTACTGAAATAAAGAGGCGGACACAGTAGCTGGGTTTAAAAAAGGGAACACGGTATTTATTTAAATTGGGCCGAATTGAAATTGAATTATTGATAAACCTAACTTGCTGACTTTTGTCATGCCAGTCTAAATGCAGTTAGGTGGCCCAATAGTAAGTGGGAGGCTCAGCAATTGTAACTTCAAAATAGGTCCACAACCTTGACCTTGGCGCCCCCCTGTCTGATCCTCTAGCACGACACTCGACCTGTTCCTAGTAGGGCCTAACCGTGACGGTCCTGGCGCCCTCACCCAATGGTTGTGCTGCTATTGAATCAAACCACCCCCGCTCCCACCAGACATAACACCCCCTGCGCCAACCATATTTGCTGAGCCCTCCACTTCTACCGCCAACCATGCTCTGTCTGAAAGAAAAAGATTAGTAACACAAAACTTAAACTTTACAGGGAGGGAGTGAGGGTGAATCCTCTGCAGCAAGTGCCCCCACCCCCTCTATCTTACCTATATATAAACTACTTAATTCCCCCCACCTACTAAGATCCCACCCATACCAGCTAACCTCTAACTAACCCACCCCTATCATTTAACCCCCTATGTTTTGGATTCCTAACTGTGCCCTGCCTGCTGTTTATTTTCCCTTGGCCCTTTGGGGTCCTTGGTTCTTTTTACATACTAGAGAATGTCAGCTAGAATCTGATTGCTTGCTATAGGCTCTCCACTTTTCCAAACCTGCAGCTTAGTAAACCTGGCCCATAATTTATGGGATTTCAACAATGAATATATAGAGGGAACAAATCCCACAGGTAGAGGTAGAGACGATTCTATATAATCCCAATGGCCCTGATTCAGAGATCGAAAATAAGAAAGGAAAGTTACTCCTGGGCAAAACCATACTGATTTCAGGGGAATCAAATATATTTCATTCTGTGCATTCAGGGAGAATATTTTGCTTTTGATTATTGCATAGAAACTCTGACCAGCTTTACTTTTACACTGTTATTTAGACTTGGGCTGGGAAACATCCCCGCTCAACTATAATACTGTTTGCAACAGATGTATCTTCAAACTCTGAATCAGGGGCAATATAATGAGATATCAACAATACAGTCTTAAAAAGTCCAGAATGGTGAAATTCCAAACCTGGGAGAGTGGTACGACAGCCTAAAAAATAATGACTTAACTTGAAGCCAAGAGTGCTAAAAATTAGAACTTTTAGTCTCACATATCCAGTCTTTAAAGACCACATGTACGTAATCTATGTGACAAAACACAACGTAGATAGTGTAAAATAGTTACTACGCATGTGTAGTAGCTAGAATCGCAAAATTAGGCACATACATAAAAAATTACGCTTTTGTGAATTCAGCCCATGGTATTTTGATATACACATTGGATATGGAATGTAGAATCAATAAGACCACGACTGCTGTTTATTTTGGACTACTCATTAATGTATTAATTAGGTGGAGGTGTAATCTTAGGCAATCAACTGCTTTTGGCTTCATTCCGCCACCTGACAAGAAGACTTAATTATAATTAGTGAAAGCAACTTTTTCTGTCAATTTAGACATTAGCCATGAAACCTATCCAATTAGTTGCCACATACAGTGTATACCCATCATTTTATAGTTAAAAGCATATTTTTAAATGTTACTCTCATGTTTTTCAAATGTTATATGCTATGATGAGCCTAGTAAAAAAAAATATATATTATAGATGTGTCTACCCATCTGATCGTTGTCGGTCCCCGCTTAGAAACTCTGCTTTGCGAAATTGGGACATCTGAAAGTTTCTTTTCGGATGTCCCTATTTCGAGTAATGCAGAGTTTATATATTTTTTTTAGAATGGGTGAGTATGCCGTTCGGCATACTTCACCCATTCTCATTCGGAAATCTCGCCTCTGCTGCTATCCCTCCGCCGCCAATATCTATGGTGAGTTACTTCTCTTTGCGGGGTAGGGAGGGTTAGTGTCAGGTTGCGGGAGATGGTGGGTTAGGGTCAGGCTGCAGGGGAGGGAGGGTTAAGGTCAGGCTACGGGAGATGGTGGGTTAGGGTCAGGCTGCAAGTAAGGGAGGGTTAGCATCAGGCTGCCAGGTAGGATAGGGTAGTTGGTGGGGAGGGATAGGGTTAGAATTTTGGAAAGGAGTGGAGGGTGTATTTTTCCTTACCATTTCGGAGCACGGAGCTTTTGGTGCTCCGTGGATCGATTGCTCGCAGTTCGCAACTGGCTGGGAGGAAACGGCCATTTCGAAATTCGGTCATTCTGACTGGAGCCCACACCCCTATCTGATATAGCCATACCAACAAATACATATAGGATATCTGTAGTGTGTGTGTGAATGTGTGTGTGTGTGTGTGTGTGTAAAAGCTTAAGTGTTTGAGAGAGTCTATGACATAACTATAAATGGGTGTCTAAATCGTTTCTTTCTTGACGTGTATATGGCACTAAATCAGAGATAGAAAACATATCTCTATAATGAGAGAATGGTGCATGATGAGTCATGAATCATATTGTGCATCATCCTCCCATCCTCCCAAGTGATTGGCAGATCAAAGGATCTGTAATTTGCCCAATTCATTGCTGTACTCCACTCATAAGAGCTTAGGCGCTCACAGTTTAAATACTATAGGGTAAATTAGATCCTATAGGATGAAAACAAGCATAATAATAAGCATAAGGCATATGTTTATAGCCACATTGGGCCTGATCCAGAACAACGCTTCGGAGCGAATTTACACGTGGCAGAGACGTAAAATCGCCCTTTGGTAAGTACTGCGCATGCGCACCATAGAAAATACGCTCCGTAGCGTAATTGTGAACGTTTGGGCCATTCACGTATGTGTCACGTAAATACTTACGTGTGGGCGTGCCAATTTTACGTGTGTCCAAAATACGTCTGAAATACGTGAAGTAGGCGGGGGGTGGTATTTAAAGTGTACAGTATGGGCGTGCTTAGCTGCGTAAATTCGTCTAGCCCATACGTACGTGTGCATATGACTGCGGTTACATTGGAAAAAGTTAAGGTAGGGGTTGGAAAGCGTATCTTGACAAAATACGTACGTTCAAGGGGTGTGCCGAGTGGAGTGTAACGAATTTACGCGCACGAAAATACGCTATGCGAATAAACGTACGGCAAACGTAGTTCTGGATCTACCCCATTGTTCTTGTAATGCAAACTCAGATCTTTCTTACACAAGTGAATAAGATATGATATATTAATTAAAAGGACTGGATCCAGACTTCAGTAACCACTGTGCTTTTTGCTCTCGCGTCCCTCACTCGCAAGGAATTCTGCCACCAGACCCCTACCTTAAAACTTCCACAGCATCCTCATGTAAATTGAGGATGAGTAAGAAGTCTGGATAGTATTATAATTGTTTATTATTATTATTGTTTTTTTTATAAGGAGCCACAAGGTGTCCGCAGCGTCGTACAAAATACAGTAAAGACATACAGGGTAGGGATGGACAGCATAGTACATAATAAAATACAATATAAATATAAAAGAATGCAAAAAATACAATAAAGTGAGGCAAGCACAGAACGCAAGGCAAAATGTGAGGTGTCAAGCTTGGCAGATCAGGTAGGAGGGGATAGAGCACAATGAGAGTTTGAGAGGGAGCCACCAGATGGGGATGAGGTAAAAGGGTAGCAGAGGGTATGAAGTGACAGGGGTGGAGTGGTAGAGGAGGGAACAACACTAAGATGGAGGGCCCTGTTCATGTAAACTAACACACTAAGTGGAAGAGATAAACTTACAGAAGATATAAGAAGGGGGAAGGAAGTGAATAGTACAGAGGGTGCTTAAAATGCCCAGTTTTTATTATTCACAAACATCTTCCCCCACCCACTTAGCATATGCCCATGTTGTTGGAAACAGCTCCGGTACGAAAGTCTGGATCCAGAGAATGCTAAACTGTAGTGGAAGTGCATTGCATGCACGTGTGGTAAACAAATGTGGGTGTTTTCTGATTCCAGCATCTAGATCCAATCCGAAGTCCATGTAAAAGTTTTTTTCATATTACTGAAGGAATTATCGTCCTTATAACTCAATCCCTGCGTCACCCGAGCTCCGGGACAGGGCCGGTCGAAGGGGTCACCGCCTCACTCTTGCCCCTTCCCCAAAGGTGTGTTTTCCCAATTGACTTCCATGCGTTTCAGCCCTTCCCATAGGAAACAATGGGGGTAAAACTTTTCGGCTGCCCAGCTCCCTCCATGAGGCGCCCCTGACGCAGCCGCATCACTTTCACTCTGAGATTACATGAGACGGATACGAACCCCATCTAGCTTTCTGCACGCGCCCCTCCCCCGAGAACGCCTTTTCCTTTTTGACCGGCATGCGTTTCAGTCATTCCCATTAACATTGCTGTTGGGGTTCGGAATTAGGTTCGAATTAGGGTTCTGGTTCGGAGTTAGGGTTCAGAATTAGGGTTCATGTTGTAAATTATGGTTCGGAATAGAACCCTACTGAACCTTCTAGAAGGTTGTGGAAATGAATAGAACTCTGTATAACCTTCATCCAACTCATTGAATTAATAACTTGAAGATTTAAACACAGGGAATGCACTTCTGCTAGTGTGTGTGTGTGTGTGTGTGTGTGTGTGTGTATGTGTATGTGTAAATATGTTTACCATTGCCATTTACTATTTCATTATTATTTTTCATAAATTTTATTTTTGTTTTGAGTTTTTAATATTATGTTTAGAAAAGTTCTATTGAATTTATTCTGTTTTCCATTACTATGAATTCATACTTTCATAGTGTTATTATAATTTTACACCATATAATATATATTTTTTGTTATTATATTGTTAACTTATGTTTGTCTAGTCATCTCTGCACTCTGTTCCAACAGGGATCTATATCCCAAGTTTTATTATAAATAAGTGAAACTATTAAAATTGTTTATTGTATCTATTTGTATATTAAATCGCTTATATGTAATGTTAGAGCAATTTATTTGTTTTAAGCACCTTCTTCTCTTGTTCTAAAGAGTGTTTAATTAGCAGACACCTGTTTTGTTTTGGTGATGCATATAAAGGAGACACAGAGGTGTGTCTTCTCTTGAATTACCTCTGATGAAGTGGCGCTCAGCCAGGAAACGCGTCAGGTTTTAATCTTCTCCAGACCTTTTTGCTGCTAAAATTGATTGGGACCTAGAAGTACCCCGAGTCCTGGGTGAAATCTGTACCCTGCTGGGTTTTGTTATCCCTATCAAGGGGGAATGGCTTTTTAAGCGTTGATCCCCGGAGCAAGAGGGAGATTTCTAAACGGCATATTGAGCCTGTATATGCACGCTATACCACAGCGGGAGAATTGGCATCTCTAAAACCAGCCAAGCACAGTCCCACTAATGCATGAACGGAAGAAGTCTAATCCACTTTATTTGGAGTAGGACTCTTATCGTCAGCTACAAGTGCACTGCCTATATCGCTGCTGGGCTATTTCTCTATTGAGACTCCTGATCCACCTGACTGCCTATACGGCAGTGTACAATTGCCGGCCCTCAAACGTGGACTCCTTTGTACTTCTTGCCCCTAGCTGGATTTCTGCGGACGCGCAGAGCCAGCGGGTAAGTTCCCAGCTTTTATTACAACAATCATTTTTTATTTTAATCATCCATCCGTGACTATCCAACTGCATTACCTTCCCCCCCCTTTTATTCATATTTTTGATGTTTAAAGTACAGTGACCGGTCACCTACATCTAGTTGTTTTGCAGTATTTTCTCCAACTATATTGGTATAGTCTATTACTCCCTTTAGGATGAGTATGTTCCCTATCTTTATATGTTAGCTTATATGTCTGGTTTTTGATATTAAATTCTTTTTTTCATTAATTTTATGGTGCTTAACTTTGTATTATACTATAATTTAATTTAAAAACGCCGCAAGTGTTTTGGATGTCAGAGCAGCACTTTATCTCTTTTTTTCTTCAATGGGTAGTGTTCTGTTTGTAGCAACACCAGAGGGAGACCAAGGAACCCTCCTCCCCCCTTCTGTGGACCACAGACACCCACAAATAAGTATTATTACACAAAACTGATTTTTATCTCACTGGCACATTTATTGGTGAGGCCTAAATTTATAAAAGGGATTTTCTGGTATTTTGTATCTGAGGATATATTTTATATTTTAAATGGATCATATTATATAGTTACATAAACAATCCTATCTAGAGCCTATGTTATCATACAAATATCTTCCAGTGTTTGTAGTTATTTATGCCTAAGAGGTACCTCTTTTATATTAAAATAGTATCTGTTTAATTAATATTATTTAATTAACTTAAAAATATAAACATTTGACATATATATGACTAATATATAAATACAGTTGTAGTAAAGCAAATACAATATATATATATATATAAACAGCTTTTGTCCAAATATGATGTAGATAAAACAACACTTTGCTCCACTTCTTGCTAATATGGATCAGTGTCTCCTCCCTGTAACACTTTGCTCCACTTCTTGCTAATATGGATCAGTGTCTCCTCCCTGTCTAACTGTCCCTATCTTCACCCTTGTCTCATTGACACAGTCCTGCAAAAGTGTGCTGCTATTCAACTTCCTTCAGGTCTTCCCCTCATAACCCTAACAAATATAATGTAACTCAGTCCAATTTCATAACTAGTACCATAAATATATGTACTCATCAGTATTTCTCTTCTGTTCCCTGATTCCAAAATGGCTCTCAGGTGAGATGATAAGAGAGCTCCCTTCATGAACTGCTTCACTTTCCTCACAGATCGCAGGTTGCTCTTTCTCAAACTCGGGCTGACACAAGGAACTGCTCTTTGGTAGATTCCCTTCTTCCTTCTTTTACAATTACAACCTCATCAGACAGCCATTTTTCTCTCTCACTGCCATTTTCTTTAACTGTTTTTTTTTTTCCTCACCACCAGCTGCAACTGTCAACTGTCTCCTCCCTCTTTTTTGTCCAGCACCTGCCCAAGTTCACTACCTCTTTTCTGCCACCAGGGATTTTGGGACATGTAGTTTCAGCTAGAGCCGATTTCAATGCCAGTGTTTAATTATAATGACATCATAATCCAGTAGCGGATATATCAATAACGAGGATCCAAGTCCCAAAACATCATATTGTATGAAAACAAAAGAACAATAAGTGATAGCACACAAAAAAACATCTGTACCAGATGTACCAGATTTTGACTGAGTGCCTACCACAGTGTATCCACTATTGCAGTGTTTCCACTGACTGTTATATATATATAATACTAGCTACACCTGTTGTAAGTCTATCTGGTCATCTTACCTCATACATATTTATAATTTATTTTCCTATGCTAATGTGCCTTCTTTTATTTGAACTTATTGAACCAAATATCAACAGTGTGCCACCTCTGTTATTTGCATATTTGACAGTTGCTATACTATATCTATTTTTTATCCACAAATAATGTAGGCACTTATTGATAGTCCCAGAAAGAGTAAAACAGTGCATGTTCCTTCTCCTAATTCATTTGTCATTATCACCTGCTGCTCTTGCTATGATCACAGACCTGTCATTTATAAATATAGATAAAATGTTCCTTGTATAATCATGAATATTGCATTTTTGTACACTTGTGGCATAAATATCTTATTAATCCTTTCTGTCTATCCCAGTTTTTGTTTGTGTTATCCTGTTACAACATATATTTAATTTATGAGTGTATATCATAGTCCTCCTACCCCTAATTATCTTCCTAAGCACCACAGGTGGGTTATTTATAAAAAGAAATGGAGTCACGATCTATTTACTTTCAATCTCTATGTATCTTAATGAGTGTAAATCACTGGTATTGAATCTCATGAATACAAAAATTAACATATTGTTAATGCAGTTAAACGTGACAGTGCACACTGACTTAGCTGTGTATTTTTATATTTTTTATGCAACATTGACTGATACAAATGTGTAACATATTTATTTTATAGTGAACACATACACATTGGCCTAATCTAGTTAATGCAATGGTCTATGTCAAATTGCTTGAAAGGCCAGTGTCAGCTTTGTTTAACCTTTGTACACTATGTGCTGCAAGCTAAAATTTATAAATGTTTCCCTAAGCTACAAAAATTGGTGGTTTTCATGAAACTATATCATAGTAATATGACAGGGGCAAATAGGTTAGCTTCTGGAATCTCTTATGCTACTATACATATCAGGCAATTATTTTTTTTGTTCAGATTTCCACTTAATACCTATGTCAAGTACTACCAGATGATTATGTAGTTAGTGAAGAACCAGGAATGTCAGACTGGGTGGGTGTTTAGAAAAGTTTTAGAGGGCGATACTTGTTGTATGATAATATGATCTGCTGCGGTTCCCAACCTTTTTTCGAGGAGAACTATTTATCCGATATATAATCAGGTCAAGTACCACTTTGCAGATCATGTATACATCTATCTCTCTATCTATCTCATTTTGGTTTTAAAGTACATTTTCTACATAATCCATTCTCCCTCTAGATACTTTATTAAATATGACCTCTGCCATCTGGTATGGCACCTGGTTAAAGTACGGATGCTACCTTTTGACAATTTTGCCCATTTGCCCTAAATACCACCAGACAGTGGTCTGAGTACCTGATATAGTGTATTCTATTTGCCAAAATCATGTGAACTGGGGATTATACTGTTTGTGGTATAATCGTATGAACTTATTGAAGGCAATGATACGCGCTCCATTAATGAGAGAAACAGGATTTGGTTAAGTAGGGGTGCAGATCCAAAATTATATCCCCGCCCCCTTTCCTTCAAGTGACTGTTAAGAATTATATTGCCACAAAATAAAGGACTTCAAAAGGGCTGGTTTTGGTTGCAATCACACAGAAGAGTTTTAAAGAAGGGAAAGCTGCACACATTGAATGACAACGGTTATGTTTTGATCCCCTCCTCTCTAATGTTCTTCTATCTAAACACTGAGTAAAAGACACCTTACATCAAAGGTAGGTAGTCTGTATAATACAAGCTGTTGTTCCAGCACGTCTGCAGAACAGGATAGTCTTTCAGATCCACCACTGGAGAAGAAAGACCCGATGACAAGTTTGTTCCATATATTATTTCAGGGTTTTCGCATATATTTTACATTTTGACCTTTTAACAGAAATAGAAATTAGAAAAAGTCTTGTAAAAGATTTCAGGTCCGAAGAAAAACAATACAACGATGATTAGTTTGATAAAGATAATAGGCCAGATCCTAAGCTAAGTACGCTAGCGTATTTATGCTAGGCGATTACGTAAAATTGGCTATTTGTATTTAACGGGGAATGCGCACGGCAGATGTTATGCCACGCAACTCCTAAAGTATGTACCATTAGCGTAATTATGAATGGAGGGGTTGGGGCATCAATACGAAACCCGTAATTATGCTTTGGACAGTATTGGCTGATTTGGGCATCATGTACGTAAATCCATTACATACGTCGGTACTTATGCTATGAAAAGTTAAGGTAGGGTTTGGGCATCGTAATACGGCCAAAGTGTGTACGACCTAGGGGAGTGCATAGAACTTACGCTAGCGTAAATACGGTACACGTTCTAGCGTAACTAGCCCGTAGATCTGGATTTACCCCAATGCCATGAATATATAGGAAACAAATATGGTTCTATATGTAACCAGTCTGTTCATTCTGCAAAATGGAACTTTACAAATACAGAGCAGAAGGGGAAATAAACCAGATCGCAAAAAATGGTACACTCTCTCTTTTTAGTCATAGAAGAAGTAATGAGACATATTTGTGATATTCAATTAGGCATGTAGATGTGAAGGATGTTAATTCTAGTCTATTACTGCAGTTGCCCAGTGTGAAAAGCTATGGGATGTCTGAAATTTAGAGATTACTCATTTATTTGTGTGCACAAGACAGAATTCAATATTCCCCATAGATTACAAGCAACTTAAATGTTTCTGAATGATTGTTTTACTTTAGTATAGAATCACCAAAGTTTGTGAAAAAACGAAGATGCTTGAAAAGTAAGGAAGCCAAGAGAAGTCATTAAGGGGTCAATTTACATTTATCAACTTTATTTTACAAATAGAATTCATTGGTGATTAGGGGAAATGTATCTTCAGCATCAGTCAGCACTGCAGTAGCTGGGAACAGTGACAGCTGCAGACAGAATACGCCGGAGGGACAGTATTTTCTATCCTAATGCCAGAATTTTACTTAAAACTTTGAAAGTATTATACTTTCAAGAGTCATGTAAGTAGTATTTCCCCTCCATCGCCATAGAGAAATACAGATGAAGGGAAATGTAAAATGGCAGGAAGGAAGGAAAACAAATAGCGTTGAAAATATGCAAAAATATCATTTTTTTTTTAACTAAAAGGATGAATTTTACGAGCATTTGTTTTCATACTTTTAGGTAAAATATATGGGCTAAATGAATATTTCCTTAATTGGTGGAAACATGAATGGACAGCAGGAGTAAAATGAAATCTACAGGAAGTATGTGATAATATTGTTTCAGTATGGTTCAGTAAATGTAATGAATTTTTTCAGCATCTTAATGTTTGCATACAATTAAGAATTTAGGCTTTTCCAGGTGTGTGTATATGTGTGTGTATATTAATAAATAATATATAATATACTCCCAATGTTTACATATGAATTTATATTTGATACATATGTGTGAATAAAAGTAGAATAGAACATAGTTGGGGTGTATGATCTAAACATCTAATGCCACGAACATTGTTGTAATCTTGTTAATAAGTTTGAAGACTATATTCCATCAAAGAAAGAGACGCCTGTATATAAACAAATCAAAACTGACAAATATGACATCCATATTTCCATAGCATCTAATCAGATTCTAGCTGACATTCTCTAGTATGTAAAGTGAGAGCTAGAATTTAATTGGCAACCTCTCCAATTTTCTTTTAGTGAAGATTAGTAAATACAACAACTAGGAGGAATCTCAATTTTCCCAGAATTATTGTTTGATTTTATTGATTATTGTTTGATTTCATTGATTTCATTAAGGTCTCTTTAAGGACGATCACAACTGCTCCCCCCACCTCAATATTGAAACAGGACACACACTTTATAATTATAATAATTATATATATTATATATTTGGTGTGTGTATATATAATAAAAAATACATTTTAAATGAAACAAAGGAGACTTTCAATTTTAGTTAAAAAAATTAGAAAAAAAATGTTACTTGAACCATTGTCAGGTGGTACTCAAGGCAACTGGGCAAGGTTGTATGGAGGTATGATAGCAAATGGCCATGGATATAATTCATAATATATCTTGGGGATAAATTGCATATATAGAATACATATGCCGTTCGGCATGCTTCACCCATTCTCATTTGGAAATACCGCCACCGCCGATATCCCGCCGCTGTCGCTACCGCAGGACCACAAGGAAAGGTGAGTAACCTCTCCAGGGTGCGGGGAAGGGAGGTTTAGGGTCATGCTGTGGGGAAGGGAGGGTTAGTGTAATCAGAGGGGAGGGATAGGGTTAGAATTAGGGGAAGGAGTGGGGGACTTTAACCTTTCGGAGCACCAAAAGCTCGGTGTTCCATAGTTCGATTGCTATGCCTCCTCGAGCTTGAAACTGACTGGGAGGAAACGGCCCTGTCAGAATAGGGACATTCTAAGCGGAGGCCCACACCCATGATTCGATAGTGGGTAGCTGGAACTTACCAAAAAAGGTTAAGAACTGCTGATATAAGACATTGATAAATAAGGGCAAGCGCTACAGTATATGTCACACATTGGATCAACCAGGTAGTATGGTAAAAGTGCTCAGCGCTCTGTATGATCCAGTCACACATCCGTTTTAGTAGCAGAACTGAGGGTGATTTTAGTAAGGAAAGAAAAAGTTCTTCATTTTGTGTTAATCATGTAACAGAAAGAAAAACTGGATAACAAAGGAGTTGTAAATATTGTAGCAAATGTAAAGAAGAAGGTTGAGGTGTTTGGTAAGCTTGTCTGAAGAGGTGAGCTTTAAAAGAGTGCTTGAATGAATTCCAGATGCAGCCAAGGAGAAGTCCTGTGACCGTGAATTAGAGCATTTATTTAGTGTAGAGGAAGGCTGTTTATATTGTGAAAATCTGAGAGAGAGCTGGGATACATTTTGAGATGTGGATATGTGTGTAGGTGTCATCAATGATTGTAGGTTAGCAAAATGATTTTGTATTTAATTCTGTAAAATCTAATCAACAAATGTAGAGACTGACAGAGTGGACCAGCACTCAGTCTAGATGCTGCCTGCAATACAGACTTTAGGAGGGGAGGAGTAATTTTATATTTTGGAAGTCCAAAAAGGAGATCATTGCAATAATCAATGCAGGAGATGATTAATGCATGAATAAGAGTTTTTGCAGTGTCTTGTTTGAGATATTTGCTTATTCTGGAAATGTGTTTTAGATTTGTCACAGGATCTAGAAAAACATTGTATGTGGGGAACAAAGTAAAGGGTAAAAAAACTAGCATAAAACACAGGTATTATTGCGGTGTTGTGTACCAGAATAGAGAGAGAGCATGAGTAGCCTTTAATGGCAGGTGAAAATATTATTAATTCTATTTCTGAACCTTTAAGTTTCAGATGGCAGAAGGACATTTAAGATAAAATGGCAGAGAGATTCCTTCAGCTACATGGTTTAACATAGTTGGTGTGATATCAAGAGAGAATAGGTAGATTTGTGTATCACCTGCATACACATGATACCATGTAGATAAATGACTTGATTAGCTGTACTAGGAAAGTTGTATAGATAGAAAAGAGCAATAATACTGAAACTTGTGGTATTCTAACCGATAAAGGAAGTTTAGTGATGGTGGATCCAGAAAAGCAAACACTAAAAGAGCAATTATATAAGTAGGATGTGAGCTGTGGGCTAAGTACCTAGGGATTATAACATTTGTGGTTACCAATGCCAAAAGCAACAGAGAGATCCAGGAGAGCTAGAAGAGTGTAGTGGCCTTTAGATTTAGCAGTGATTAAAACATTGACCACCCTGGTCAGTGTAGTTTCAGAGGAGTGTTGGTAATGAAATCCTAACTGCAAAGAATCCAGACCGAATCCAAACCACTGTGTGCTTTCCGTGCATGCTGGGGTCTGTCTGTCTGCACGAGAGAGGTGAGTGAACTTCCCCCTAAATATTGTTACTTGCACTGTCATAATGCATCCTTCACTGCTGATCAGTGCGCAGGTGGGTGTTACCACCCACACTGTAAATTTTTTTTTTTTAATGTTTAATTTTCAAGAAAAGATGGATACAAAATCAAAGTCAATATTCAGGCAGAAATATTGAATAATATGAAACATATAAGTATTAAAATCTACCGTATAGAAATTCAAATATGATCTCAGCAGGTCTTAATAACACATAAATAATATTACCAATACAAGGTATCCATTTTAGATTTTTTATAATATGAGAAAAAAAAACAGCCATTTGTATAATACAACAGGCAAGTAGACAGAGAAAGAAATAGACATGTGAGAAAAAAAGGAAAAGAATAAGGACATATTAGAAAAAATAAGAAAAGAATAAAGAGAAAAAAGAGAGCAGAAAATAAAAGGAGAGAATTAATAGAAGATATAGGGCGGCCCCATAATAAAGAGAGAGGTATAACAAAAGAAATAGAAGGAAAAGAGTACGAGTCAGCCGAACAATTTGATGTATAAATAATGGCAAAGGGACATTAAAGTGAGTTGCCCATGGATCCCAAATCTTACAGAAAGTAAGTCTTAATTGAATTGTGAATTATACAGGACATATACTCCATTTTGCAAATGTACCACATCTTTTGGAGTACCATATGAAAAGTCTTAGCTGCTGATTGGCAGCTATCAGACATGTAGTAGCAGATGCCATGAATTGTATTAATTTATTCTGATATGGCGGAGCCCAAGGAATTCCGAGTGAAAGTAAAAGATGTTTAGGAGAATAGGGGATATGCATCGAAAGCAACTGAGATAGGAAATCACAAACAGCAGTCCAGAGCACTTTAATCTTAGGACAAGACTACCAGATATGCACATAGGTACCCCTCCAACAGGTGTCTGGAATGTTAGGGGAAAAGATACCAAGTACCACCTAAATAATAACATATCTATTTTCTTTAGTCCTTACAGAAAGGGATGATGTTGTTACATTTCCTCTAATCTCTTCCCAATACTCTGAATCCAATGTTTCCCCCAAATTCTCCATCCATGCATTCTCATGTGTCTCCACATTTTCTAATTAAACTGAATCTAGTTCAGAATAAATGATAGAAATAAGACCTTAAGTAGAATTACGTTTATGACAAAGAGTTTTAAATGAGTACAAGAGCAATTCCATAATATAGGGCTGGATCCAAACTTAAGTAAGTGCTTGAAATGAGATACTCCTGGGCTAAACCATGTTGATTGCAGGGGAGTCATATTTTATCTGTTGCAAACAGTATTAGAGTTGAGAGGTGATGTTTCCCATACAAAGTCTAAATAACAGTGTGCTAGTAAAGCTGGTCAGTATCTGTGTGCAGTAAGCAATTCAAAGATATATTCCTGCATGCAAAGAATACAATTACCTTGACTCCCCCTGAAATCAACATGGTTTAGCCCAGGAGTAACTCATTTCAAGCACTTACTTAAGTCTGGATCCAGCCCATAGTTTTCATCAAAGCATGAAAATGTTGGATCTGGAGGTATTGATAGAACACAGAATTGGGGAGATTATACTTATGCTGAGTATCCGCAAAAAGAGCAAGGTAAGGGGGAAAGATCATGTTGAGTCCTAACACTGGCACAGTCCTCTGAAGTCAGAGCAGAGAAGTCACAGAATGAACAGAAATACTATGTGCTTCTATAGTAGAGCACACCAGCATCTACAATGACGAGTTCCATAGAGTACACTGAGCTAAATGTGCTGCACGGTAATATATCTGGAGCACCAAGACCACCTCCAGCAATAGTAAGGTTTTAAAAATTGAGACTGGAATGCGAACTGGAAGGGCCTGAAACAAATAGAGAAGCCGTGGGAGGATATTCATTTTAATGGCACTTATCCGCCCAATCCATGAAATAAAATAGGTATGCCAAACATACTGTAAATTTTACATGCTTCCCCTCACTCACCTTGGCGGGTGATGGGGAAGCACAGCCCCTTACAACGTAAAATCTATCATATGGAACTAAGTTCCGTACGATAGACGTTACGTGCGGAACACACACATAACATCTGGAGGGTATTTGTGGATCCGGTCCTGTGTGAGGAAAGGATGTGAGTGTGGTGAATGTAGGCAAGTCTTTCAAGCAGCTTTGAGGGGCATGGAAGCTGGGAAATTGACTGTTAATTTTAGGGAGTGCTAAATAAAGACAGAAAGATACTAGTAGAGAGAGAGATTGCAGATTGTAGTTAAGGATGGTATAAGCACAGAAGATAGACATCAACTAACAACGGAGGGTACAGAATCAAGAGGACCCTGTCCAATTTAAACCTTTAGGCATTTTAATGTTGGTAAGCTAACTTTTGGCATTCTAAAGTTTCAATTATTTTAAATGTGAACAGTATAAAATATTGCAATACACAATTGAAATGCTCCATACTTAAAATGGAGAATCAGTCCCAGATGTCTGTTTACTATGATACTCCTTCTAGAATTTTATTTCATGACAGATTCAATTTTTAATCTCTATATGCAGTTTGAAGCTGATCACCAAAAATGTGTCTCAATTTCTGTGTAGTTCTAGAAATGATTGCTCTATATTCCCCCATTTAGGTTGACATCTTTCTATGTTTGATGTTAGACAGCTGCTCAAGTGTTTCCAGTACTAGTCAGTCATATTGCAAAAAAGCTTTTCACGTTTCTATAAAGTTTTGTGTTGTGTATTTGCTCCAATATAATAACTTGTCTTTCAAATGTTATTGCCTTGCACAACCAAAAGGGGGTGTGTGTACAGAAATGTAACCTCTGCTGGCTCCAGTTAATAGGGAAGAATGTTCAATCAAAAAAGCAGCTGTTCGAGTGACACATCTGTCAATTAAAAGGCTGTATTCAGCTCACTTATGTCTGATTTTAACATTTTATTTTCAATTTCTTCCTGTCTTCAGATGAAAGTCTGCAAACAAGCGTTTTGTCTGAAGCATAGTGTCTGGTCTGGGTGGTAGTAAAAAAAAATAAAACCTCATTAAAAAAGTTTATCTCCAATACAATTTTGCCATTACAAGCAAACAATTAAGTTAAGAGCTTTGCTTTAATGGTTGCACAGCTTTAAATAAAAATGATCAGAGACCCTTATACTATGTCCATCATTATTATTTATTTAGCTGTATGTCACATATATAGGTCCTTTCTCTTAAATGATCTTTATTTGTAGTTTTGTATATAGCTTGGAGTTGGCTTTTGATGTTGCCTATAATAAATGTTATAGGGCTCTCTTTACCTTTAATTTCTTTCCCCAATGAACGTAGCTGCTCCAGACTTGCTTGTGATTGCAACGAGCCCGGCAGTTTCCTTTTAAAAATTTAGAAATACTCACCCCTCCGGCGAGGTCCCGCGAAGATCTCGGTGCGCATCGCAGGCCACTTCATTCATATTTAATATGAATTAACTCCTGCGCATACACAGAGACTGCATTGCAGGACTTACAAAATGTGCATGCGCAGTGTTTTCATGTCGGGTCTCAAATCTTTAGAGTCCAATGCGTCTCCCGGACAGGTGAGTTTATCTTTTTTTGTTATTTTTTTTACAGGTTTAAATGTTTTTAATGTATTAGTTTATTTTTTAAACTTTTTTTTACATTTGTGCATACTTCTTTATCCCAATGGTGTCCCCATACATTCCTTCCTTTTCCTCCCCGTAATAACAGCTATTAGGGGGAGGAAAAGGGGGGAATATGGGGAGATCGCTGGTATGAAGGCACTAACGCCATCCTGAGATGGCGTTATTTAATCCCTCAGAACGGAAATAAATTGTATGAAGTGCCGGCCCGCATTAAGAACAACGGGCCGGCAAAGAAATATAAAGTCTATGTGCATCGTCATGGAAACAGCATATTTCCATGACGATAGCATTGTTGTAAATGGTAAGTTCTTCATTTTTAAGTGACCATGTCCGTTTTACTGTGAAAACAGGCATTATCACCTAAAATGAAGTTTGTAAATATAGCCCATAGTGCTTTTTACACTTTGCAAATATTCGACTTTAAAAACATCACAGGCTTTAACTAGTAGTGGCTCTAAATATTAATTGTATATTAATTATTACAAACCCTTCTGATAGAAGCATGATTCATATTCAGAAAATGAAAGTAAAAAACAACGCTCACATGGATGACACTCAAATCTTTCAGTTACAAATGCAACTTCTTGAAAGTAATGACAAAGGGCTGGATCCAGACTTAAGAAGGAGCTTGAAATTAAGGACCTGATTCACACTTAAGAATCTTCTTAAAATAAGTACTTAAAGT
>WWET01001694.1:116289-171597 GCA_011038615.1 Limnodynastes dumerilii
AGCTGTGACTCAGGCTGTCCCCCTCGCGGTGCACGCTGCACAATGACGTTGAGGTGACCTTAGGTCACGCAACGTCTTTGTGCAGTGCGTGACGCGAGGGAGAGAGCCAGAGGCACAGCTGCTGGGAAAAGAGCCTGACACCGCCGAAGGGACAGAAAAGGTAAGTTTAGTGTTGCATCCCCTGTATAAGACGCACCCGATTTTTAGACTCATTTTTTGTCTAAAAAAGGTGTGTCTTATACATGGGGAAATACGGTACTTTGTCATTACTTAATTTTATTGGTAACTATTCTTCTAATTCTCCTGAATCTTTCTGCTGCTTTTCACACTGTTGACCACCACTATCTTCCCATGATAATATTACAATCCATTGGTATTCTGGACTCTGCCCTTTTTTCTGGTTCCCATACATCCCAGTCTAGATTATGCATTCAATATAATTGATTGTAAGGGGATATCACAATAATCATTGTGGGAGATGATTTGTGCATGAATGAGAGTTTTCTGTTTCTTTCTATGTGCACAGTCTGCAAATGTTTTTCTTTTATAATTTAGCAGTATTTGGATAGAGATTGTATGTAGGACTCAATGGACAGATCAGAGTCAAGCACAACACCTAGATAATAAATTTGATGAGCAGGGATATTCAGTTATATGGATCAAGACAGCCGGTGAGAGATCAGGAGTGAATAGGTTATGTATTTATGTATTCTCTGCATAGAGATGATACTGAAATCCAAATTAGTTGTTAAAGGCAAGGGGTATAGATAGAAAAGAGATAAAATTGATCATTGTGGTACTCCAACACATTACAAAAGAGCAGTTTATAAAAGCAAACAACGAAAGAGTGATTAGTAGGATGGTCATGTCCTAAATACCTAGGGATAGTAACATTTGTATGAGAAAAGAGAATCTGCATAAATTAAATCCTTGACCATTTGATCAGGTTGTTTTCGGTGAAGAGGATTCAGAAGATTGTGTAAGGAAAGGAAGTGTGTGAGGCAAATGTAAGCAAGTCTCTCAAGCAGCTTTAAGGGGTATGGAAGCTAGGAAATGGGACAATAATTTAAGAGAAAGTTGGGGGTCAAAGTTTAGTTTTTTCAGTTGAACAGTGCATGTTTAACTAAAGATGGAAAGATACCAGTAGAGAGAATTAAATAGCTTTTTTCAGTTAAGCCTGGAATAAGCACAGAAGATAGGCATTCTCTGACTTGTGAGTATGTAGGATCGAGAGGACAGGTATTAGAGTAGGAATTAAACAGAAAACACTTCTTGCTCTTCATTTGTAAGATAAAACGAGGTTCCAAAGTAAGGTGAAAGGGGGCTAAGCAGTATGTTATTTGGCTAAGAAGAGGATACAATTCTTGTCTGGTTCTGTCAATCTTGTCCTAAAGTACAATGTGAGATATAAGTTTAATGCCTTTTATCAAAACCCACAGCCATTAATAGCTATATTACTGGCTAGGGCCCATTACCAGAGCCTTGAAAAGCCAAATCAAGGACCTGTCACCACAGAGGGGGGCAATGGCGGTGCCCTCCTCTGGGCTCACGCTTCCATTTCCTCCGGTACTTCCACCACTGGCACTGATGGAATTTGGTGGATTTTTGCAGTAGAGAATTAAATGTCTGAAAGTGATGTTTTCGGTTTGATGTTGAGAGATGAAAAATAGGTTTGCTTAGAATTGCCCAGACCATGTATGTGATGTAATGCTTGTTCATGTAAGTTAAAATGTAATCAAGAGAACTAGAGCTGGAGCGACTTGATCAAGGGCAGCTGCCATGGTTTGGTTTCTGAGATACTGCCATATTAGTAAAGTAGAAATTAGATACTGGAGAACAACAGAGTTGTGGAACAGATTTAGAAGTTGGTAAATATTAATTGCATTAAGAAAAGGATTTATATAGCATAGAAGAAACAGTAGTGGGCACAAGTGTGCAGTTGATAAGATTATGGTCCAAGCAAGGAAGTGGAGAGTTATTAAGATCAGAGGCTGAGCATAGTTTACAGAATAAAAAATCAATCCGAATGCCAAGAGATGAGGTCAAAGAGAAAATATTAGAGGCACCAGAAGAAGGTAGATTGTTATTGGGGATGTTAAAATAGAACCATGGGGGTTTATTAGATTAAAGCAACATGTAGAGAGACTGGGTTGAAGATCTTTACAGCACAGACTAACATGTATAGCCTAAATATAAGATCTGAACATGCCATACATAAAGAGCATGCATTCCATAAGGGACATTTTTGGAATTTTGAGTATGATTTGAGGGTGTTTGAGCTGGATTTCTGTGGCATCCTGAATTGGATTGATTTGTGTGAGATGTGAGGAGGACCTGGATTTGTAAATTTCTTGCCAGCTAACAGAAGAATAGAATGATAAAGAAGAGAATTGTGCGATCTCAGAGATGTTATATTGTGGCAATCATTTAAGAAAATTACAGATCAATAGTTAAAGTAGGAAAAGTGTTTAGAAAAAAAGGATATCTGTAAAGAAATGAAAAACATTATGGTGAGCAATATATCCCATGACCTATGGCTCCCTTGCACTGCTTCTCTTAGCTAAAGCTTCACTTGATTGTACTCCGTCTCTCTGGTGGAAAGTCATTCTGCATTCCTTGAGATTAATGTTGGCTGAGGTGCAGCACTGGTACTCCAATTCCCTGGCCTCTTAATACCTGTATGTCTTTCTTTTGCAATCTTTGCAATCTAACCTTCACTGTTAAGATGGAGTTCTGGTAATTTCCTTTGTTACTGGATACATTGGCATCCATTCAGAATATATGGTTGTTAGGCAGGGGATGAGGTCATTTTAATTTTCTGGCCGGTGTAATTTCAGAAATTCTGGTTGAGGTATTTAGTTTCAGTTAGGTTTTGATGGTGGAGGGACCAATTGTTTTAGTCCAGTTGGTTAGCGAAAAAGCAATTACAGGATACAGGCTGGACATTTTGTGAAGCACAGGTGGTTATTGAGATGAGGTTGCAGCCCCAGATTAGCCCATGTGACTAATTTGACTATATATATAAAAGTCTGCTGCTTGGTTATGTTTTAGAGCACAGTTGCAGTTTTCGCTTGTATAGACAGAGGCTACTATGTATTGTCAGCATTTACAAAGGCAGAAAGAAAAGGGCTGAATCCAGACTTAAGTAAGTGCTTGAAATTAGTTACTCCTGGGCTAAACCATTTTGAATGCAGGGGAGTCATATTTCATCTGTTGCAAACAGTATTCGAGCTGAGAGGTGATGCTTCCCAGCCCAAGTCTAAATAACAGTGTGATAGTAAATCTGATCAGTATCTGCGTGCAGTAAGCAATTCAAAGATATATCCCTGCATGCAAAGAATACCATTAACTTGACTCCCCCTGCAATCAACATGGTTTAGCCCAGGAGTAACTAACTTCAAGCACTTACTTCAGTCTGGATCCAGCCAGATCTCAATCCGTTAATTTGATTGGGAAAATTAAGAGATTACATCGCTGGAATTGTTCATCAACCAATTGGCTGTTTGCATTTTCTTTCATTTCTTGCCAGCATCAATTGTTTTAAATGAATGAAATTTTTGTTGTTTTTTTTTTATCTTACTTTCTTTTTACTTGTTATTATATAAAAATTATATCAAGGTGGAGGGAACTAAGGGTGGTGCATCAACTGTGGGTAGCTGAAGGAGGATGTTCTATGTTGTTCTAACTTCTATGTTGTTCTAACTTCTATGTTGTGGATGCACACACAGTGACACTTACCTCAGATGATCCAGGATAGCCAAGAAGAATGTGGGGTAGAATCATATTTTTCTCTCTTATATAGTGTCGTTATCAGACCCTAAGCTAGACTTTCACACGTGTGATACTAGGCACTTCCCTATACAGTCTTTGTCTAGAGCAGCCTCTGAAATATATGTGAAATTGCTAGGAAATAGGTAAGAAGGCCCCTGCCTTCCAACCCACCCTCTATCTCTGCTTTCAACTTTGCCTCCTACTTCTTATCCAAAATTATCTCGATTAGAAATAACATTTCTTCCACCCCCCGACCCCCACCCATTACGAGTTTTTTTTCTTTCCATCCTACGACAAGCGAATAATTCACTTTCCTCACCACCTTCAACCTGCCCTGTGTATCCCATTCCCTCACACCTCCTCAAACACCTCTCTCCCACTGCCTGCTCCCATCTTGCCCACTTTTTCAACCTATCCCTTCGTATGGTATCTTCCCTTCCTCTTTCATGCATTCCCTTGTCTTTCCCATACCTAATCTGGATCCTACCTCCCCCTCCAGCTACCAATCCATATCCCTTCTCACCTTCGCCTCCAAAGTCCTTGAGTGCTTAGTCTACCAATGTCTCCTCATCTACCTCACTGACAACTCTCTCCTGGACCTCCTCCAATATGGTTTCAACCCCCCTTCTCCTGTCTAAGATTTCTGAGTGCCTTACGTCTTATGTACGTGGATGGTTCAACTCTCTTAAACTGAACATGGACAAAATGGAAATCATTGTTTTTCCTCCCCCTAGGATCTCCTTCTTCCCCCTCCATCACCATAACCATTGGGGATACATCTATCTCCTCCTCCCCTCAAGTTCGCTGTGTAGGTGTCATTCTTGACTCCTCACTCTCCTTTACACCTCACATCCATGCCCTCTCTCATCCTTGCCATTTCCAGCTTCGCAACATTGCTCACATCCGTCCCTTCCTCACCAATGAAGCTACAAAAACCCTCATCCACGTCTCGACTACTACCAGCTCACCCATCTTTTCCCCCTTCAATCTATACTGAATGCTGCTTCCACACTCATCTTACTCTCTCGACGCTCTACCTCGGCCTCCACTTTATGTCAAACCCTCCACTGGCTTCCTTTCCATTTCAGACCTCCCTCTAAATTCCTTACCCTCACCTTCAAAGCCATCTCCTCACCCACGGTTCCCTACCTCTCCTCCCTCATCTCCATGCACACCCCTTCCCATCCTCTCCATTCTGCTAACCTCCACTGTATGACCTCCCAACTGATCACCGCAACTAACGCTAATGTCCAGGACTTCTCCCGTGCTGCTCTGCACTGAAATGACTTCCCTTCCGCAGTCAGGCTCTCTCCCACATTGCAAATCTTTACGCGCTCTCTCAAAATGCACCTGTTTAGGCTAACCTATCCCTCCTCCACTTAACATCCTCACTACATCCTACATCTATCCCTTCTTTTCCTTCCTCCCCCCTTTCCTTCACTCACACCAGCAGTCCATATTCTTCCCCCTCTTTATATCTTCTGTAAGTTATCCCTCCCACTTAGTGAGTTAGCTCATGTGAGCCCTCCAACCTAGTGTTTTCCCCTCCACCTAAACTCTCCCCTCACTCCATACCCTCTTGTCCCCCTGTGCTACCTTTTACCCCATCCCCACCTGGTGGCTCCCTCTCAACTTCCCACTGTGCTCCAAACCCTATTCTCTGATCTATGCAAGCCTGATCTATCAAGCTAGAAAGCTCGTCTTCTGCCTTGCTCTCTGTGCTCGCTTCACTTTATTGTATTTTTTAAAAAATATTTTTATATTAATGTTGTATTTTATAATGTACTATGCTGTACTATGTGCTATGTATTTTGTAATGTACTATGCTGTCCATTCCTGCCCTGTATGTCTGTACTGTAGTTTGATGTATTCTGTATGGCATTGTGGACACCTTGTGGGGCGTTATAAATAAACGATAATAATAGCACTAACATATACAAATCTGTTTTTCTACAAATTGAATGAAGTTTATCTTGGTTTTCTTCACAGTGATTCCATTGCAAACAACTACAGCCCTGCAGCCAGAGACCTTTCAACATATTCTCTTTACAAACTTACAAGTATTAACGGTAAGAAACTAGTATTTTGGCAAATCCTGTACCTAATAAAATTAATTAAAGTAGATTATAGTAGATTATAGATGATTATAGAAAGAATATTTTTTTTGGCCAAATTAATAGATTGGTAGAGATTTTGGTATATGTACTGTATATATCATTTCCCACTGTAAAATCAAAATAATGCTTTATTTTTATTTTTTTAATCACTTTTTTGCCTTTCTGTTTTTTTGGTGGTCTACAAAATCTCAGCTACACAAGTCCCGCTCATAATAAATTAACTTGAACACTGAATTTTCTCCCTCTTTTCATTAAGGTCATTGCATCTTTAGATTCCAGAGCTGGTGGCCACCCAAGCCATAGTTACACTAGATAAAAACTCATTTGCACATCCATAGACATTGCTCTCAGCTATTTTTTGACATTTGCAGGATTTATCACTAGTCCAAGACTTAGGAATTATTATGCAATACCCTAAAATGAACTAGTTTAGTTTGCTGGTCTATGGAGGGACAGGTGTAATTATGTTATGGCAAATTTATTATATGTTGGATTTATATAAATTTCAAAGATTTTGTGGCTACTAAATTTCTTGGTCAAACCATCTTCTCCAGTCCTTAATGCACCGATGTCTTTCCTGCTTCTGCCACCTTTTGACATTATGTGCATGCACTTACCATTTTCTTTCTCCCCTAAACATAAACATTTCTTTGGTTTTTCTTAAAAATAATTTCATTTTTCTTACGGCAATACAAATAAAAATAATTAGTCTTTCTTTGTATTAAAGCCCTCGGAGATGCATATATGTCTAGTTGCAAGCTCCCACACAGATAACCTGAAATGCCTGCAAGACTAAAACTGACCAGTGTTTGGGTTATTTACATTTGGATTATTAACAATATTTCATGTATCTTTAGCAATGTGCATGCATATCAATTTATAGGTATACATCCTTCTATCCCACATCTAGGGCCTGATTCAGAGATGCGATTTCCACGGCACTTAGGTGCGTATATTTAAGATCCTAGAAAATTCGCAAAACTGCGCATGCGTAGTAATAGTGCAACGCCGTTTACGTAGCGGTTAGGAGCGTAAGTTCGCTAAGAGCGTAAGTTTGAATCGCACGCAAGCACTTAAGATCTTAAGTGCAGCGAATCTTTAAGATCTTAAGGATTTGCATGGAAATGGGCGGGGGGAGGCAGGGAAATGAGGGAAAGTGGGCGAGGACTGACACTTAGGATCTTAAATGAACGCTCCCACGTCACTTAAGATCCCAAATGACAGCGTATAGTTAAGGCAAGTCAATGGTGGTCTAAGTTTAAGATCCACCGCTGTTTGCAAGGGGAGTGTCTGTTTATGCAGTGGGCTGGAACCTGCTAAGATCTTAGAAAAGGTGCGTATATTTGCGATCTTTTCGCAATCGCATCTCTGAATCAGCCCCCTAATGTCCATCAAACTGATCTTTTTGTATTTTTAATTTTTTAGATCATTTCAAGTAAACAAATAACCATAATAAAAAAAATATTTTCATTTGATATAATTTGTGGGTTTACTACTAATTGTAACAATTCTGAAAAAGAAATTGAAAGCAATATCCCCCCCACACAATTTGTTTGTATATTGATGGAGTTAGTTCAGTGTTAATGGTAATTATACTAAATAAAAGTATCTTATAGACTTTTTAGTCTAAAGTCATAATTGCTTGGAATTAGTTCTTATGTAAATTTTACTTTCAAAAATTTCAATCAGTCAATATGGAAAATTTCCCAAACTTTGAAAGTTTGAAACTTTTATTCTTTCAAAAACAATTAGTCTTTTGATGAAAGAGGCATTCTTGATGATGACCACACAAAAGACTAGAATAGGATTTTCCTGTAGTGCACATGGTACATTTATTAGACTCACCAGACAAAAAAAACTATTACCCATAGCAACTCACATGCCTAGAAAGAGAGTATAAAAAAGGGGGAACACCAAAGTTAAATGTAGTACATCTACAGGGAGTGGGATTTCATCAGATTTCTTGCGGTGTGGTTGAGCCTGTTCCTTTGCCAGGCAACCAAAAGAAGAAAAAACTGTGTATGAGAGAGACAACACATCAACAGAGAATCGAGGATAAACACTTGGCTCTATGAAAAAGTTTTTATTGCATGTCAGCTGTTTACCTAGTGGAAGTATGCAGATTTTTAGTGAATGTGGGTTAAAAGAACCCAAAATTAAGGACACCACCAGTTTTCTTTTCACTTTATTTTCAAACAATTCAATCCTTTTTAAATAAGTAGAGAATTTTTTTTTTTTTTTATAATATGAATACGTGTAGCTTGGCAAATCATTTTTAATTAGTAAGGACATTTAGCAGCATCTTTGTTTAATGCCCAAATGTGCTTGAACCATCTTCCCCCACTCCCCAAAAATATTTTGTCTGCTGATTCAGCAATACAGAAACCCAGAGATGTCACTGATAAAGCTTAGCATGGTTTGAAGACATGTATTATGTATTTATTTTTAAAGTGAGGGTTGTATGGAAAAATGATATAGTGAAATTCTAATAAGCAGACACAGAGTTTGTATTTTGCATGTGTTCAACAGTGAATATTATGATTACACAAATAGTTTTTTTTTAAAAGCCAAAAATGGTATGTTTGTTCTCATTGCATTATTTGCATAATTAGGAAAACCTTGTTTCTTATGACTTAAATATTCTGCAATGTACACGAGTAATATAAAGTTGAATCGAAAACCTACTGCTTGATTCCACAGTGCAGACAGAGATTGTTTTTAAAACTATCAGGTATTTCAATTTTAAGTGTTAATTTCTATACTTGGTCTGAATTGACTTTATAATTACAATATAATATGAATTAAACTAAGCAGAAAATGTTGTATCAGAGATAAATAGACCACTATATACACTACTGTCTTCCCAACACTACACTTTTAATTCCTAAAGGGTATCAACTATTAATTACCCTCTTCCTCTTAGTTCTCATGTAGATCAGGTAGTAAGGGTTTTTACAGAATAAAATAAAATATTGATTGAGAAAGGCACATTCTATGCAGTATATTAGAAGCTTAAGGCAAATATGTAAGATCTATATTCAACAGATTCAAATATATATATATCTTTTTTTTCTTTTAAACCTTTTAGAGAATACTGAGCTCTGCAAGCAAGAAAATTCAACTGGATTATGTCAGAAAACTCCTCATCAGGATCTTCGAATTGTCAAGGATAGGAATGCACTGTATAATTTGAGCAAGAGAAAGTAAGTTCTATCAAGTTGTCATGTTTTTAGATTTTTTTTTTTTATACATATCCTATAAATTCATTGAAAGAAGACTCAGATACTGCTTCAATGTCACGTCCCACATTCCAAAGCTTAGTTCATGAAATGGAAATGCATTCTTGCATGCTCTAAGCAGAGATATGCCTTGGTTACAAATGATATGGGACTCTGATTGGACTAGGTGGCACTCGAGAGAAGTGACAAAACAATACATTCTTTGATGTGAATTAGGATGTCTGCTTCTTGCATGAAATATGAGATTGTATCACTTTTGGGGAATAATAGTCATCCAATGTATTATATTCATTTGTGAGTATAACAATCATGTCTCTGACATATTTATGGCTGTACTGTAAATGAGTATACATATTTCTCAGGTAGGACTCTAGATAGGAGAGTAACAGATACCCCTTCCATTCTACACATGTTCAGCACATTCGCCGGTCCGCACGTTTGGACCTGATTCACACTTAAGAGTGAGTTATGTGCGGGCAGATCCGCACCTAACTCACTCTTCCAACCCCATGTTTTTAGGTACCTTATGGCAATTACAGTGCCATAGGGCTACCATATTTGTCCGTGCAATGTCCGTACGGACATTGCACCTCCCTGCCTCCCTCTAACTCCCCTGGCTAATCTAAATACCTCCCCCCTTCTGCCTAAAAACGCCCCGAGGCGGCATAATGCCTCCTCTATGGACGTAAATGACTGTGTGCGGTCTTTAAAGACCACACCTATGCTATCTACATACCGATCTGGTACGTAGATAGCGTAAATGACCTACTAGGCATGCGCAGTAGGTCATTTCAGGCAAATACGCACTTAAGAAGATGCTTCATAAGTGTGAATCAGGCCCTTAGTGAATAATAATTTACTTCTAGGCTTTAAAAGACTGTCAATCAAATGAAATGAAATAAATAAGTAAAGAAATAAGTAGATAAATGCAAAAGCATAAAAAAAAATTATAGGACAGCAATATATTTTATACTCACTGGTTCATCTCCAAAAAAGGCCATCTGCCATGTACATCCACTGTAGTGCAACAATGGGTGTATCTATAGTTTTGGTAGTTATTCAGTCCTTGACATATTTACCTGTGTTTCTTTTCGGTTATAGTTCGATAATGTGTCAGATTGTGTATTAGAAGGGCAAAAATAATAAGAATGATCACAAAATGAGTCCGGATTCACAATAATACCCCTTTCAGATCACCACTAAAAACCCAAGTTTTTGGCCAAAAACTCAGGTCTCAGCTGAAACCCTGGTTTTTGTTGATGCTCTGAAAGCGGCATTAAGAAAAGATTTGCGTTCCTATCTTCCGTATGTGCGAGGGGAGTGCACACGGTATATTTGTCCTAGTAGTAATTTCAAATATTAGTTGTTTAAAACCGATACTCCAATATGTTCCGAGTGGATTTACATTGAACATACACTTTAAAATATACCCATTATAATATAATTTTCTTACTGCCACTGCATGCTCATATTCATCATAATGACAATTGTTTTATTTATTTATTTATTTTATTTTTATGTCAAACTTATTACCAAATAAGGAACCAAGAGTTTGTCATGGCCATTCAGCAAGTTAATTGGGGAAAAAAAACAGATTGATTGTGGTATAATAAATGATGATCAATATGTTTTTCTGCATAGGAAGTATATAAACAGATATGCTCTACTGTATAATAACACATTCTTTGTGTCGCTGATGTTAATTTAGCTGTAAGACGCCTTCATCATCTTGCTGGAAAGGAGGCGATAGCAGGGGTGTAAGAATAAATGATGTGCCCAGTTTTGAGATGTATAACTAATACTGTTTTCAAATAAAACAAGAGGAACAGATTGCACTCCAAAAATATCTTGATGAAAGGTAGCAAATACTTAATTTTGGCTTGTATCATTACACCTCCCGCTTCCCACCAGACTGTAATAGATTTTATTAATTATATTTAAGTGCAGTCTGTTTCTGTTTCAGAACAATCCCTGCATCAATGTAAATGTGGTTTAAAATAGTTTTGATCTTTTTATGTGCTTAATATGTGTTTGTGTTCCTTCTATGTTTATTCTGTTTTTACTGGTATTCTAGACACATCATCCCACATTAACATACATTTTCTTCAGTGCACATAATAGGACAAAGCTCATCAATAATAGATGCAGTTAATGACATGGGCAATATTTGCAGACACAAATAATTGCAAGCTGAGGAGTACTAAAGCTGATTGCTCTATATAAATGTGAAAATTTCAAACTCTGAGGAGAAAATCATAAATTAAACTCATAAATCTTCACGGTTTTTAGCAGATTCAAGCATTAGTTCAGTTTTTGCAGTACTAAATACAGTGTTTAAAAACAGTTTATTAATGCCCCTTAGTACAGAATCCTCATTACAGAATAAGGATGCAATGGTGCAATGCAGAATGATGAGGCGCCTGGATCTTTAGAGCCCGATGCTGACCTGAATACATGACTCTGTAGCTCAGGCGTGTCAAACTTGTGGTCCAAATGCCGCACATGATGGGGAATACTCGGGAGGCTGAAGACACATTGGGCTGGATTCCCAACCCGTAATTTTTCACATACATGCCTAATTTTACGATTCTAGCTACTACGCATGCGTGGTAACTCGTTTACACAATCTACGTAGCGCTTCGTTGCGTTGGTTGTGCACATGCGGTCTTTAAAGACAGCATGTACGTAATCTATGTAACAAAATGCTATGTAGATTGCGTAAAATAGTTACTACGCATGCATAGTAGCTAGAATCGTAAAATTAGGCATGTATGTGAAAAAATTACAGGGGTTGGGAATCCAGCCTATAATGGGAAATACTGGGGAGCTGGAGACACATGATGGGGAATACTGGGAAAACTGTTACACTCTCCGCAAAGAAACTCTGAATTTCAAATAGGGACATCTGAAAGTTCATTTTCGGATGTCCCTTTTTCCTATAATTACCGCAATCTACTTTTTTTTTTTTCAATGAATGGGTGAGTATGCCTTTAAGCTTACTCCTTCACTCAAAATAAAGGGAAACAGCAGACCTAAATTGGGATCCTAGTGCGATTTTATCATTTGAAAAACTGTGACTGAACTTCACTAACCATAGGACAGCCTTAAGTCATACGAGCTGATCAGCGGCCCGTCCGACCACTGATCCGCTCATAACTACCTAATCACTCCATTACTGTACAATTTAAATGCTTCCCCCCGCCCAACTAAATTCCCGGTTACATTCTCCAGCACGAAAATCTGATTTGTGAAAAAGTGACATCCGAAAGTTTCTTTTCAGATGTCCCTTTTTCGAATACTTACCACTTTCTACTTTTTTTTTTAGAATGGGTGAATATGCCGTTCGACATACTTCACCCATTCTCCTAGAATACCTATTATCATTCTATATAACTGTAAATAAAGGACGGACAATAATCGTCAAAAACAACAATGTATTCTTGTAGAACAATACACCAAAAGCTTGGTGCTCCGTGGATTGATTGCAATGCCTCTTCGAGGCATATGCAATGGAAATCCTAGCCAACTCGCAACTGGCTGGGAGGAATCTGATTTTTCGCAAATCAGATTTTCTTTGTGGGGATCCACACCCCTGGGGAGGCTGGACAAGATTTATTTATTTTTCATGCCGCCTACACAATCTTAGATTTTGACTAATGTAGCCTAAATCAGGTGGAATTTGAACTGCATATGCTCAGAAAAGATGTGAAAGAAATTGCCTGTGATCCAGACCAGAAAATATTAATAATAATATAATAATAATAATTCATAATGAATTATTATTAATAATAATAATATGACATAATTATTATTAATTTACATGCACCACAAAGCATTCACAGCACTGCACAATAAAACAAGTAATACACAATGGACAGGTACAAGGGTGAAAATTAACAAAAATAACAACAAGGTGAAATATAAATAAGGCAACGAGATAGAAATATATAAATATTATGCCCTCGTATTCTATTACACCTCTTCCTGTGAAAAATGCCTCCCTCCTATAGCCGGTCACAACCCTTGATATATTTGAAAGCTGCTATCATATGCCCCCTCTCCTTTCTCTGCTCCAAGCTATTCATGTTTAGTTCCTCTAGCCTTTCTTGGTATGTTGTGTGACACATAAACCATTTTATTTGCTCTCTTTTGCACAAATGTTTTTTATGTCTTTCTGTAGATATGGCCTCCAGAACTGAACACAGTATTGTAGGTGAGGTCGTACCAACGATCTATAAAGGGGCATCATTACTTCTTTCTTTTTGCTACTAATTCCTCTCCCTATGCTGCCAAACATATGACTTGCCTTTCTCATTGCTTTGTTACATTGCTTGGCTACCTTTAAGTCACATGAAATAATGACTTCTAGACCCCTTTTTTCTTCAGTAGTTTCTAACGTGGTGCCATTAATGATATATTGAGCTTTTGGGGTTTTGTGCCCGAAGTGCATGATTTTGCATTTTTGGCATTAAACTGCAGTTGCCACACTGTTGACCATTCCTCTAGTCTACCTAGATCATCCCTCATTTTGTGTACCCCTCCTGGCGTGTCTATCCTGTTACATATCTTTGTGTCATCTGCAAAAAGGCATATTTTCCCCTCGAAGCCACAGGCAATATCACCTATAAAGATATTAAATAGCACTGGTCCAAGTACAGAACCCTGGAGTACTCCACTGGTTACCTTACCATCCCCAGAAGGGATTCCATTTACTCCATTTACAACCCTCTATTGTCTATCCTGTAACCAAGATCATATCCGTGTCAAAAGCCTTACTAAAATCTAGATAAGCTATGTCTACAGCTTCCCCTTTATTTAATACTTTACTGACCCAGACAAAAAATTCTGTAAGATTTGTTTGACATTGTCTTGTATTGTCTTGTATTGTATTGTAAGTTACTGGATTTAAGATACTATACAATTTGTTCCTTTAACAGTGTTTCCATCAATTCCTGTCATCAATGTTAGACTCACTGGTCGGTAGTTTGCCGCTTCTTCCCTACTTCCACTTTTATGCAGAGGGACGACATTTGCTATTTTAGTTATTAGTGACTGGTTAAATAATTCAGTTAATGGTTTTGCCAGTACCCCTCTAAGCTCTTTTATGATTCTCGGTTATATCCCATCTGGTCCCATTGATTTGTCCATTTTCAGCTTTGAAAGTTCTTTTAATACCTGTTTCTCAGTAAAGTAGTAGTAATTGCCCCCATTGTATTAATAGTCTTCCCATTTAAATGTGGTCCCTTCCCCTCTCTTTCCTTTGTGAATATTAACAGAAATTCTTGTTAAGATGACCTGCTATAGCCCTTTCACCCTCAACAAGAATCCCACATTTTGAGCCTTACTATACCATCTTTAGTTTTTTCGCCTTTCATTTATATACCTATAGAAGCTTTTGTCCCATTTTTGTACCAAGTGGAACAGTTTTTCCTCAGTTTGTGCCTTTGCTGCCCTGATGACCTTTTTAGCCTCCTTCTGCATGGCAAAATACTCCTCCCTGTCATCATTATTTTGAGTTTGCTTATAATTCCGAAAGGCCTTCTTTTTTACTTTCACTATAGTTGCTACCTCTTTTGTAAACCACATTGGCATTCTTTTTCTGGGGTTTTTCTTAACCATTCTTATACAAAGGTCTGTTGCTGTTAACAATGCATTTTTTTTTTTTAATTTCCCCACTACTACTGTACTCCTTTGATGTGCCTCCACTCTGCTAAAGCATCACTTACACATTTCCACAAAATCTGCCTTCCTAAAGTCTCCCTTCCTAACACCCTTGTCTTTGTATATCACGTGTCTCTCTCAGTCATTATACTAAACCATGCTGCTTGATGATCAAGGGATCCTAGGTTCTCACCCACACTTACCTCTGAGATTCTGTCACACTTTGAAAGTACCAAATCTAAGATGACCTCTTTGCGAGTGGACACTCTGACCAGTTTCTTAAGGGACACCCCCAGTAATGAATTTAAAATGTCCCTACTTCTAGTGGAGCTTGCTGAATACTCATCCCAGTTTACATCAGGTAGATTAATCCTCTGATTATAACCTTCCCTTATAATGCCATTTTAGCAATGTCTTGCAATAGGACGTTCTCCATTTCCTCTTGCCCTGGTGGCCTATAGATCATTCAAGTACGAAGAATAACCCTCTGGGTTTCTATGGTTACCCAAAGTGCCTCAGTTTTTTCTCCAATACACCCTAATAAAGTTGAATTTAACCCTTCCTTAACATACATTAATACGCCTCCTCCAATTTTATCTACTTTATTGTTACTAAATAAATTATAACCTGGTATAACTAGGTCCCAGTCATGATTTCCATTGCACAATGATTCTGTGATTCCCACAATATCAAGATTATCCCTTGACATTATTGCCATTAATTCAGGCATTTTATTTCCTAAGCTTCTAGCATTTGCACACATTGCTCTGAGAGGTTGCATTATAAAACTCTTGTTCTTCTGTTTTATTTTTATTATTATTGCTAGATATGTTTATATTGCTTTATATATTTTCTTTTCCATTAGTTGCTGAGGCTATATTATCTGTCATTATTGACTGGCCACACAACACTTCTTGGTTGGGGGAGCAGCTATTTTAATTATTTGTATCACTGTCCCCCTCTCCTAGTTTAAATGGTTTCTAATAAAGCATTCAAACTGCTCACTTAGAATATCTGTCCCCACAGATGATGGGTGCAAGCCATCCTTTTTATAAAAGTTTGTTTTGCCAGATGGCATGGCTATATTTTATGAACCCAAATCCTTCCTCATGACACCACTTCCTAAACCACAGATTGAAAACACTAATGCGCATCATTCTGCCTTCAAATCTGTGTACTGGCAGAGCTTCAGAAAAAGTAGCAGTATTTGCCTCCTGCTTAAGAGCAGTTCCCAACTTTCTAAATTCATCTTTAACATCCACAACTCCAGCACTGGCCAAGTCATTTGGATGATGACATCAACCTCACTTTCTTTGCTCACTATCTTTAGAATATTTAAAATGCGCTTTTTATCCCATGGAGCCGTAGTTCCAGGCAAGTACTTCACCTGATTTCTCATTTCAGAACCTCTTTCCAGCTGGATTCCCTTAACAATAGAATCCCTTACAAGAAGTGCAGTCCTTCTCAGGGATTCCCTTTCTCCGCCATCAGGTTCCCTCAACACCTCATGCTCTACATTACCTGTTGTAATGCACTCCGGGCCTCCAAGTGCTGCATATGAGTTTTGCAAGGAAACAGATTGTGCAATAGAACCTTCTTACCAGCATTCTTCACCATAGTCCACCCTGTATGCCTCCTGGGAACTCTCTGACAATGGTATCATCAAAGATACAGACATCCTGCATATCTCACCATACATTCTAGCTAACTAATCCCGCAAAAACAGAAATTTTCTGACAGATTGGGCAACACCTGAGTTTCCAAATAGTTTCACGCAACACAAAAGCAAAACAACCACTGCAATGCACAAGACCAGACATTCTAGAAGGTTTATTCTAATTAAATTCCGCAAACTTCACTAGAACAACAATTCACACAAATAATTGAATTGGGCCCAAATCCAGCCCTAATCCAGTTCAATCTCCAGTTAAAACTCCTAGATGCTTGCAAAATCAATATATGAAAACCAGGCAGGTTACACTTTTGCACACAATGAACTAATCAATTACCACAACCAAAGCAATTAGCACAGCTGACTAATTATCTAACAAGAGAAAGAAAAATACTTTTAAACCTTACCCAGAGAAATTATACCAAACACAAACAATAAACAATAATATGCAACAATCTTAATCTGACGCACAGAATCAAAAACACTAAATTATCATAAGGTAAATACAAGAGAAAAACTATAATACTAAACAACTGCATAGGTGATGTGTTAAACTAGGCCCACTCAGATGAGGTTATCTGTGGAAAAATGGTAAAGGTGATGAAAACTCCAGTTATAACTCCTAGATGCTCGCTAAATTAATGCTTTCAAAACCAGGCTATGAAAACCAGGCAGGTTACATCTTTGCAGGTTTAAACTATACCCCCTTTAAATAACACATAATGAACTAATCAATTACCACAACCAAAGTAATTAGCACGGCTGTCTAATTATCTAACTAGAGAAAAAAAATACTTCTAAACCTCACCCAGAGAAATTATACTAAACGAAACAAACAATAAACAATAACAACAAAACAACAATCTTAATCTGACGCACAGAATCAAAAACACTAAATTATTATAAGGTAAATACAAGAGAAAAACTATAATGTAAAACAACTGCACAGCTGATGTGTTAAACTAGGCCCACTCAGATGAGGTTACCTTTGGGAAAATGGTAAAGGTGATAAAAACTCCAGTTACAACTACTAGATGCTTGCAAAAATCAATGCTTCCAAAACCAGGCTATGAAAACCAGGCATTAAGCTTTGCTACTCTGTTTGTATGCAACTCACTTGCCTTGGTCAGGCCCGGGGACAGGGGGGGACAAGAAGGAAAGCTGTGATGGGCCCCAAAGTTCAGAGGGACCCCTTCAATACACTATTGAGGAGGGATGGGGACCCCCATATACATGAGTGCGCTGGGCCTCAAGATTTCTGTTGCCAGGTTTGGCCTAGGTATCCATAGCTGCACTTGTGTGGACCTTGGTCTCTTCTCTATGCCCTCCCATTTTTTCGTTTAGATATACAGCTCACAGGATGAGTGCAGCTTTTCAGCACTGGATGGGACCCTTAATGTACAGTTGATGTCTGTTTGGATTAAAAACAAATAACAGTGACAGCTGTGTGCAAGAGTGATATTGTTAAACAACTATATTGTACTTCCTATTAGTACATGCTGTCAATATATTTGGGATTCTGCATTTGAGGAAATTAATATAATGAAGTACTTGATTTCTGCTAAAACAAAGCAGAAGACTACTTAAACTATAAACATATTTTCATATTTGCTAATTTTTTATGGTATTAATTTGCCTGTAGTTTATTGCAGGGAAGGACTTACCTGCACACGGCCCGCTGTCAATGCAGGTCTGGGGTGCCCTGCCCCTTTGTGAAGTCACTGGTGATGTCACTTAAGGGGCGTGGGTGCCGCAAATGTGTCCTTGGCCACAAAATTTCTGGCAGTGGCCCTGAGTATAGACATTAACTTTTGTTTGATGGTGTTAAAATATAATTGGTGACATACTAATATGATATAACTAGGCTGCATAGAATTGGATATAAGTTAGCTCATGAAATTAATCCTAATTAATGGCATTCTTTTTTTATATTATAACAAGTTTTGCAGAAGTTATGCTAAGCCCACCAGGAAACTGAATTTAACTGTGTCCTAGGTATGCAAAGACAGTGGATTCAATGTCAGACTTTATAATTATGGGACCAAATATAGAAACTGTTCTTATTGTCTCATTTTCTCTCAAATTGTGAACATGAAAAGGATATTATTGCTATTTTTAACTGTAAAATTATTATTATAGTACGAACTATCTGTCAAGTGGTGTTGCCAGTTTTTTTGTAATGGTGAGGATATAATAAAAATGTGTCAACTGTTTGTTTATTATTAGAGGCCTTATTTCCTGTTATGCTACACATTAATGCCCTCAGTTCTTATGCCTTTACAAACCGGTACCACCAATTCATACTAACTAGTAGTATCCTCAGTACATATTATAGCATTACTTGGGCCCTCAGTTCATATCAAGTTACTCATTGGTGCTCTCAATTTGTAATATGCTATACATTAGTTCTCTAATTTCATGTTATGTTAACCTGCAGTAGTTCTTTCCCAAAATATGATGTGATGTACAAAGTGTTTTCATTATGCTTCCCATGGGTGTGGGTCACCGCTTTTTTCGAAAGGGCTACTCTCTTCCAGCCAGTTCTGAACTCGCTGGGAAATTGATTGCTTCTTCCTTGCAGAGGATAAGCAATTGATCGACGACACACAGCCTAGCCCTAAAACTCCCAATAGAGTGTTACTCACCTCCGGTCTGTGCGGCAGGTCAGCGTTGGTTGCAACGGGTCTGTGGCTGCATTTTGGAAGAATGAATGGGTAAGTATTCCAATCGGTATAATAACCCATTCATAATTTTTTTTTCAAAATAGCACTGTTTTCAAAATAGAAACAACCAAAAATAAGCTTTTGACTGTGTCTATTTTTAAAATAGCATTTTCAGCGACAACTCCCACCAGACTTTTTCTGTTCTGCACCTGCCATCAATGGAAATGGGTCCTGTGGTTAAAAAAAAAAAAGAACAAGAAAAAGAAATAATAACAATGAACTAAAACCAGCGCAGTGCGCCCGCTATCACCCACTAATACGGAGTTACGCTTACTGGACCCTGCCGTAAGATTTCTGTTCTAGCCTTTATTTATGTCATTAAATAAAACAGATAAAGAATACTAATGGCTTTCATTAATTTGATATGGTTAAGTGAAGATAGTTTTAAAGATTTTACTCCACACTTCAAGTAATTTGCACTCTTATAATGCTTATCCTCATTTAACCTCAGATAAAGTCTGTTGCTGTATTTTGAGAGAAAGAGATTTCCTAAACTAATGGAGGCTATGAATTATTTCTACAATAGGATTTGAAGTAAAAAGTACTGTACATTCATTCAAAATACAGGGCCTGATTCAGAATTAAGAAGGTGCTTAAAATAAGAGAGGAAAGTCACTCCTGGGCTAAACCATGCTGATTTCAGGGGGAGTCAAGTTAATTGTATTCTTTGCATGCAGGGATATATCTTTGAATTGCTTACTGCACACAGATACTGACCAGCTTTACTATCACACTGTTATTTAGACTTGGGATAGGAAACATCACCTCTCATCTCTAATACTGTTTACAACAGATGAAATATGACTCCCCTGCAATCAACATGGTTTAGCCCAGGAGTGACTTTCCTCTCTTATTTTAAGCACCTTCTTAATTCTGAATCAGGCCCACAGCCTTTCCAACGGAAAGCAAAAATAACTATAAAATCCCCATATTGAATATTTTGTAATATTCTTAGTTCATTACATTCCAATTACCATCACTGATCTAATTGTTCCCAGGGCCAGATTAACAATGGGGCTGATGGGACTACTAGATCCATCAGTCCCAGGCCATCATTTGAAAACAGTCCTATATAATCCGGTCTCCAGCAGCATCTAATGGGATGACAGGCTGTCCAGAGATCACATTAAATAGCCACTGACATGCAACTCTTCTCTTGCAGGAGAAATAATTCAGTGTTTGTCCCCACCCACTAACTGATCATTCAGCTAATTTTTAGCCCATTGTATGCTGATTGATCAGAATCAATGTCTTTCCTATCAATGTCCAACCCCCTTGTGTTCTGATTAGTCAGCATCAGAGTCACTGCATTATGATTGTCTCAATTGTTTTTAATGGGAAATGTAGGTTGCTGAATCATGGATCTGTCATCCTACATGAACTACATTTCCCAGAAGGCAATCTGTCTGGCTCTCCAAAACTTGGGCTATAGTTATATACTATACATAAGAGAGGAGTTTGTCATATACAATGTTCAATGTAATATTTAACAAATTACTTTCCAAACTTAAGAGGAGAAATTTGAATAATATATTAAAAAAATATATGCTGCTCTTGTATACACCTTTTATTGCAGGGCATGCTGTGCCTTATAGCACCATAAGTAACAGCATGCCAAGGGTTAATTGCATGCTGCCACATACTGAATGTCCCCCGTTAAAATAAAAATAACACTACATGGCCCCGTTCCTACTCCAATCAAAGTATATGGCCTCGTTCCTAATAATGTCAAAGTATATGGCCTTGTTCCTAATAATGTCAAAGTATATGGCCCGTTCCTAATAATGTCAAATATATGGCCTCGTTCCTAACATTGTCAAAGTACATGGCTCCGTTCCTACTCTAATCAAAGTATATGGCCTCGTTCCTAATAATGTCAAAGTATATGGACTTGTTCCTAATAATGTCAAAGTATATGGCCCATTCCTAATAATGTCAAAGAATATGGCCCATTCCTAATAATGTCAAAGTATATGGCCCGTTCCTAATGATGTCAAAGTATATGGCCCATTCCTAATAATGTCAAAGAATATGGCCCATTCCTAATAATGTCAAAGTATATGGCCCGTTCCTAATAATGTCAAAGTATATGGCCCATTCCTAATAATGTCAAAGTAAATGGCCTCATTCCTAATAATGTCAAAGTATATGGCCCGTTCCTAATAATGTCAAAGTACATGGCCCGTATAGTGGGGAGTAAGAAGTTGTCTGCAGTGTATAGCAGTGACTAGGATAGCCTTTATATACTTTATATAGTGCGCCATCTCCTATAGCCCTAATAAACTCCATATGTATTAACATAGTTTGTAAATACCCCTTTAAATAGCCTGCATTTGCCACTGAAGCTGGTAAATGGAAAGAGTCATCCACCGATCATCATGCTGACAGTCTGTACACTATGGAGAAGTGGCTGGGATGCAGGGAAAGGATGCTGCCCAGCTACTGGTTGTGTTTAACTTGCTGTCATATAATTTGTGCAGCCACAAGCCACCCAAAAGAACCAAACTGACACTATGTTCACATGCCGCTATTTACTTGGTATTATCACCAACAGATCTCTGATCCTAAAAGTGAAACTGAAGCAGTTATTGTTACTTGTATCACAGGTTCATTGATTGTATATAGAGTGCATATATTCACATTATATAGAAAGAGAAGTGCCAATATAGTGTCAATAGTTTATTGTGGGGGTAAACAATCAGGGCCGCCATCAGAAATTGCGGGGCCCGGGACTGACAAAATATGCAGGACCCCGGGCCCCCCCTCTCCGCAAGTTCCAAAAAACGAAATGAGCCTCTCATGCAGCTCTATGGCGCAGTCCAACGGCGCTCCACCCAGTGATCGCGCTACATGTTTTTTTTGCCATAGTAAAAATACTCCTCATAGCATTTTTAAGGAGTATTTCTAACCAAAGAGGAGTATATAATTATAGGTAATTAAATAAAATTTTAAAGTGGTCTATGCTGTTCCAAACACATAATTTATAAGAAATATCTATGATTGGTTGCTCCCTTGTCTAAATGCCAAGATTTGGATATCATATTACACTTTACCATTTTATTTAATTACCAAATTATATGCTCTTTAAAAAAAAAAAATCTTACTGCAATAGATATATCAAGATGGATATATATCTAGATATAGATATAAACATACACACACACATAAAGAGCGGCACTCAGAGATTGTTAGAGTAAAGTACTAGGAGTCCAGGGTTTCCAGGGTTTCCAGCATTTCAATCTTAATGGCAAAACTTTTCTCATTAAAACTGAAAACGGAAGCCATGATGTACTCCTAGTACTTTAATAATCTCAGAGTGCCGCTCTTTTTGTATCTGTATGTATTCGTATATACTGCACAAAATGTACACACTCAGGCAGCATAACGCGCTCCAGCTACCCACAGTCTCTTACCCAGAGATTTAAAGGTCATACTCACAACAATGAGCATTACAAGAAAGAACACACAGTGCGAGCAGATGATACACCATTACGTGCAGGCGAGACTCAGCACAGCACTTCCGTGTGCATAGGGGCGGGGCTTCCTGCAAGTTCACCCTTTCATCCCCAGTCACTCTGTGCTTCTAGCATACAGTACTTTCACATCTGTGTTCAGTGACACAAGTAAGAACGAATCTAAAATGTTCAAACTGATTGTACAATTCTTAGTTATTAACCTGTTTGCTACAATCATTTTTTCAAAATCTGTGCTACTTCTTATAATTTTTTTCATTATTATTATTTATTATTATTATTATTATTATTATTATTAATACATCCAGTGTAACTTTTACATACATAAGGGTAGATCCAGAACTCCGTACGTGCGTGTAGCGTAAAATCGCTCATTAGTATTAACTGCGCATGCGCGCGGCAGATGTTACGCCACGTAACTCAGAGCATAAGGGCCTGCATCGTAACAGCATCGTAACTACGTTCGAAAGGACGTGCCAGCCATATGACACAATTACGCTACGGAGGTGGGGTGAGGCATTTAAATCATACAGTATGGGCGTGCTAAGGTGCGTAAGTACGTTCAGCCATTCGGACGTCAGGAGTTACGCTTGGAAAAGTTAAGGTAGATTTTGTAAAGCGTAAGACGGCTAAACTACGTCCGAAGGGGAGTGCATAGTAAATACGCTAGCGTAAGTACGCTACGCTAGGAAGAGTATTTACAACGTAGTTCTGGATCTGGCCCATAGCCTATTCAATAATATTTAGAGCTCTACAAGCAAATCTGTGCTTGTAGATTTTGGTTTGATGTCATTATATAAGTTTGCTAAACTAAGGAAAATCTAACAACTAATTTCTCCTATCCATTAGTGCAGGGGTGGCCAAACAGTTGATCGCGATCGACTGGTTGACTGCGGCCGGGTGACCAGTCAATGGTACCTCCCGATTACTGCTTCACAACTTGTCCCGAGTTTTTTTTTGTTTTTTTTTAAAGCACGTGCCGCTGTATATGCAGTAGGGCTTTACACTGCACAGTACAGGTAATACAGGGCTCCCGTAGGAGCCCTGTATTACCAATACCGCACCACGTGACCACTGGCAGACTGAGAGAGGCTGCAGCAGAGAAAAGGAGCACCATGGAGGAAGGGAGAAATCATCAAAGGTAAGTAACGGAAGCTGGAAATAAGGGGCAGACAATGGAGGCTGGATATAAGGGGCGGATAATGGAGGCTGGATATAAGGGCAGATAATGGAGGCTGGATATAAAGGCAGACAGTGGACGCTGGACATAAGTGGCAGATAATGGAGGCTGGACATAAGGGGTAGACAATGGAGGTTGCACATAAGGGGCATCCATGGAGGCTGAACATTTAAAGGGGAAGACAATGGAGGCTGGACATAAGGGGCAGAAAATGGAGGCTGGACATAAGGGGCAGACAATGGAGGCTGGACATAAGGGGCAGACAATGGAGACTGGACATAAGGGGCAGACAATGGAGACTGGACATAAGGGGCAGATAATGGAGGCTGGACATTTAAAGGGGCAGGAAATGGAGGCTGGACATAAGGGGCAGACAAGGTAGGCTGAACATTTAAAGGGGCAGACAAGGGAGGCTGGACAATTAAAGGGGCAGACAATGGAGGCTAGACATTATAAGGGGCACACATGGAGGCTAGACATTATAAGGGGCACACATGGAGGCTGGACATTATATGGGGCACACATGGAGGCTGGACATTATAAGATGCACACATGGATGCTGGACAAATAATAAAGAGGCAGACATGGTGACTAGACATTACAAGGGGCAGACATGGTGGCTAAACATTAAAAGGGCAGACATGGAGGCTGGACATTATAAGGGGCAGACATGGAGGCTGACTATAGTAAGAGGAAGACATATGGGGTGGAAGTTATAAGGGGCAGACATGGTGGCTGGACATTACAAGGGGCAGACATGGAGGCTGGATATTAAAAGGAGCAGACATGGGGGCTAGACATTACAAGGGGCAGACATGGAGGCTGGACATTATAAGGGGCAGACATGGAGGCTGACCATAGTAAGTGGCAGACATAGAGCCTGGACATTACAAGGGGTAGACATAGAATCTGGAAATTATAGTTTGTTTAGTTTGTTTTATGTGTTCATTTGCTCATAGCCCCCTAAAAAGTATTGCATTATGATTATTTTGGACTTTGGTAGATCTCAAAAGATTTTTTGAATTTAGAGTACATCCCTAAGGCCGAAAGTCTGGCCACCCCCACATTAGTGTCTCCACCCAGACCATCCAAATCCAATGAAGAGTCACATTGGGCCTGACCCAGACTAACGCTGCCCGGCGTTAATACACCGGGCGTAAGCGTAAGATCAGCTGAAAAGCCAATCTGCGCATGCGCCGGGCAGATGTTGCCCGGCGTAACTACGGCAATGCCCGATCGAGGATTGGGCGTCCATAGTAGCAGCGTAATAACGACAGAGGGGGCGTTCCTTGCCGTTACTACGCTAAGGTTAGTGTGGGTAGGCGGGGGAAGTAGTTTAATGAGGGAGGGAGGAGATTTAGTAACTACGCTGCCGTCCCAGCGTATTTACCCTCGCTTACGCCGGCTGAAATTAAGGTAGCCTTCAGCCGGCGTAAGAGAGGGTAAATACACTTGGACAGGGGGAGTGTTGGGGGGGAGTGCATAGATGTTACGCTGAGCGTTAGTACGCTCAGCGAAACATCGTAAGTTTGGATCAGGCCCATTATGTCTAGTTTTGTAGTATTGTTTCCCCTCACCCCCCGGAACTACATAAAAACAAAGAAACACATCGGACCGGATTCAGAGCATGCTCTCATCGGGAGCGCGCACAGAAAGATGGGCCCAAGTGTACCCCCCTTTCTGTGCTCGCATCTGACAGCACTGTGCCTGTGGAACTGGGAGTACCACGATATTTAAATGAGAAAAGGGGTGTTTTTCACATTTAAATATTATGTACAGTGCTGTCCGGTGCCTGCTCACAAGCCTTAAGCTGAGGATACACTAGGACGATTATCGGCAGGGGGTGGGATGAGGATACACTAGGACGATTATCGGCAGGGGGTGGGATGATAAACGGGACGATTTCCCACTAGGAAAATGTCCAATTATCGGCACCATACACCTCTCCTGCTGGGACCGATAATCCTAGCAGAAGAGGGGGGGAGGGGTTCAGGGCTAGCAGGATACCATCAATGCAGTCAGAGCAGCATAGTACATATATATACAGCAGCAGTTATTGCAAGGAGTAGTACAGACAGGGATCTGTCTGTACTACTGCCTGCAATAGCTGCTGCTGTATATATATGTACTATGCTGCTCTAACAGCTTTGAAGCTATCAAAGCTGTCAGAACAGCATAGTACATATATATAGAGCAGCGTTTATTGCAGGCAGTAATACCGACAGGAATCAGCTGAAGCCATGCTTCACACAGCGCGGTTTCGGCTGATCCCTCTCTAAACTACTCCCTGCAATAGCCGCTGCTGTATATCTATGTACTATGCTGCTCTGACAGCTTTAAAGTTTACCTTCAAAGCTGTCAGATGATTTGAAGAATAGGTAGCCATTCAGTTCAAATAATCGTACAGCGCTTCTGGTGCGTTTATTTGATGTTTTAAAAATTGATCCTGGGCACTAACTACAGCTATTATTTGCCCGATCACCCAACAATTGGGTGATCGGGCAGATAATCGCTCTAGTGTATGGCCAGCTTTATGCTTACACCATAACAGGGGATGGTGTAGGTGTAAGGAGCAGTTCACCAAAGTTGTATATAAAAAAAAAAGTTAATAAGTTTAAAAAAAATAAAAACATACACATTTCACAGAATTAAACTCCCCCCGCTGCTATAACAAAGATCATTAACTAATATCAGCCCTACAAGGCATGCTGATGTTTGTAGTACTACAAGCACCTGCATGGTCATGGATGCCAGTGTAATACCACAGATGTTGGGGGTGTCAGGATTCGAGTATTGCGACATGTGAGTTCAGAGTAATTGGACTCAAAGAATAAGACCAGACAACGTCTTTGGTTTGAAAATAATTTTGATTTACTTTTCTCTGCTTCTGTTAAACTTTAGCACAGTTGCCGACTCTCCCGGAACGTCCGGGAGACTCCTGGAATCCAGGGAGATCTCCCGGGCTCCCGGGAGAGAACCCTTTTCTCCCGGAGACAATACAATGTCCGGGAATAGTATTATTCCCGGACACTGTATTGTCGCATACACAGTGCCCGGACCGCTGCATCCGGACACTGTGTATGTGTTGCTACGGAAATACATACACAGTGCCTGGACGCAACTGTCCGGGCGCTGTGTTTGTTTACTGCAGACGCTGCATGACGCTGACGTCAGCGTCATACAGAAGAACAGGCGCCGCAGAGGACGGCTCATAGGCTTAACTGACAGCGTGTCAGTGTCTGAGCCGAGTATACCCAGAAGGGAAAAAAAACTAAGCGATCTTTCTACTAGTGTCCTGGGCAGGACAGAGAGGAGGCCTGGGGCTATCCCAGGCCCCCTCTCTGTATGGGCCCGGGACACTAGGCCCGGCTGTCCCCCCCCTGATGGCGGCCCTGTAAACAATTATAACTCATATATAACTCGTACATATAAACTCATGGAAAACCAAAGCAATTAGTAACATCATGCTAATGCTCAATGACAAGCAAAAGTAAATAGTAAAATTTAGTTAATTATGGTTGTTGTTATAATTAAATATTACACAAAAAAAACTTGTATTCAGTTTATATAGCATATAAAGAGATCTAATTATTCTACCAATGGAGTATTAGATTAGGTATCTGGTACTGAGCTGGATGCTGTAATACATACTGACAAGTGGTAAATATTTATATGTAAATTGAATATATAATCACTATATACTATGTAACCAAAGAACTTGTGATGCTAATAATGACAGCTAATTCCAATTACTTAATTATTTTATTTTATATTGATCCCAATCAAGAACTGATGTTTGTAGCTTGCGCTCCAACTGTAAAACCAAGAATACCAACTTGCCCTTTCGTTGGCTGCCAGAGCTTATGTTTCCCAGAGTGCCCTTCTCAGCACTCTATTGATAAGATTGGGTAAAGCAGGTAATCCTTTTTAGGTTGCTTATTTGTTGAGCATTTTTTTTACGTATATTTGTCTTCTAATTTTCATGAGAAGTCTTGACAAAGATCCTCAGGGAGTTTACAATCAGATTGACAAAAAGAAAAAATATATATTTAGAAATGTTTTGTCTTCTCATTTAAAACTCGCATTTATGTATTTTGCTCTAGAATTTGAAGCACTCCTTTACCTGTCCTATGTGTATTTCTCTGACGCTATGTTACAAGAATCTATCAGTCAGGTCTAGAAATGAGAAAATCTCCTGTGTTTCTTTTTCAGGGACTATTCTTTATTTAGTTCCATTTATATTGAATGAATTCACAGAAGATTTAGAACTGACTCAAATTCAAATGTTCAAGAGGCATGAATAATTAGTATGTTCATTACAATGTATTATTTTTATTCATAATTTGTTGTTAAAAAGAATAATTTTAAACACATTTTCCCACAAATGCAGGGCTATATTTTGGGGGATACTGCCACCATATCAGCAGGCCAGAAAATTGATTACCTGATGACAGGGGTGTGAATCAAAGGCATTCTGATTCTGAAGCTCTGCTGGTTGTTTTAAAATTTGTTTAATTAATAAAGTAATGATTGTATGTTAGTGAGTATCACTGCAATAGGTATGAATGCAAATCACACTCAGAAGTAAATATTGCCTGTTTTCTTTATAAAATGTGATTGTATAAAATGTGTGCCCATTTGTTTACAAAACTTGCTAATTTATGTAGAGGTAGCATTTGGTACTTTGCCTGCAAATTACCCATATATGTATATCCTAAGGCAGATTACAATTGCAATCTGACAAGCTACTCTCCTTAGGGGATATTATACCAAGAATGTGGAATAGAAAAAAATAAATAGTCATATTTTGTTTATCACCATATCAACATTTTTTCACTCCTTATTTATAGTCTTAATTACTATGCACATGTATGTGTATGCTAAAACAGGATTTCTTCATTTATTTGCTAAATAGACGTGATGATAATCTGTAACTGAATAAACAATATTTACACATCGAGGAAAGAAACTGAATAATTGCATTTATAATATTACATCTAAAAATTAGCAGATAAACCAATTTCCTGAAATTATGTATCACAGAAGTGAACAAACTCTTCCTAACAAATTATATGCAGATCACTACGTTATTAGAACGTGTTCTCACGAAGTCCTTCCTGCATATCTGTCCGCTGTTGTGCAGCCCTCCAGGAAAGCGACATAGGGCCCGATCTTCAACTACGGCCATCTTCCACAAACGGCCGTAATTTGGCGATAGATAGCTAATGCGCATGCGTAGTAACTATTGTATGTAATCTTCGTATCGTTTTGGTATGTAGATTGCGTATATGCAGTCTTTAAGACCGCATATACGCAATCTACGTACCGAAACGATACGTACATTACGTACAATGGTTACTACGCATGCGCAGTAGCTATCTATCGCCAAATTGTGGAAGACGGCCCTAGTTGGCGATCCATCCCATAGTTACCAACTGCTCCGATTCCAGTGGGACAGTCCCAATTTTGGGTGACTATCCGGCTGTTCCGTCTACCTTCTGGTTTGTTCCGATGAGAGGTATTAGTTATTCATTGTTTATTTTCTCCTCTATTGTCTCATACTGTCACCAAAGGGACAAAGTTTATAGGCAGGGTGTGGGCATGACCAGGGACGGAGTTTGAGTTGGACAGAGGGTGGGCTTATTTGTTCCATTTTCTATATGAAAAGGTACGGTGGTATGGTCTAACTGAAAGGCCAGGATATTGGCAGTATAGATCCTGAGCCCCCCTTTCAGCGCGGGACTGGAACACCCTTACTGCCTGTAAATTCCTGATGACAGCCGTGGCCCCTTCCTCTGAGCAACGTATATAGTGGTATATAGTGAGGGAATGCCAATGCAACAGAACTCAATTCTAGCTTGAACACCGATATACGCATTTGCCACAGGGCATATCCAAGAAGCTGCTGATGGCTCACATTCCCCAGCCTACATTGGGCCATAGCAGTAGCATGTAACCTTTCAAATGCAATACTAAAGGCATGGAAATGTTTATGCATTTTGTGTGTTGGTTTAAAAAAAAATATAATAATTTTTATTATTTGTAAACTAATTTAATTCATGGCTTTATTTTTTACTAAATTAACATTGTCAATGAAGTATTTGCACAAAGTATAACCACCATTTCACCACATGACTATGCAGTACTCTGCAATTGCATTCAGATTGCTAGGGAAAGGGGATATACCCGGGGGAGTAGCTTCTTGTTGTTTGGTTATATTGTGATCTTGTGCTACATGTCATGCATTACTTGCTTATGCTTCAGAGGTGCAGTTGTGTAAGCATCTGGATCTAAGCTTTTTAATATAGCATGTGATTTTATAGAACAAAGCATATGTACAATTGTGAGCTCTGGTCTGGATCAGGTCTAATGTAGTCATGTATAATACAAATATCTGTACAGAGCATCCTATAAACTAGATCTGTTACTTCAAAAGAGAAAAGAGTAGATCCCCTCTCAGCAGCTTTTTGACAATAAAATAGAACATTTAATTGATTTACTTTATAATATGTCATATCGTTTTTTTTTGTTTTTTTTTAATCTGTAATGATTTTTTAAAAAAAATCTAAATTAGAATGGTATTGCTCTTTTGATAGTGTTTTCTTCTGCCGTTATTAGAACTGGTTTGTGGAAGTATGTCATTAAGATGTTGTATAGAACAGTTGCAGCATTCTTTTTTTTCCCCATTGAACTACACTGCTTTAATCTCTCAAAGAATATACACTCAATGTAGGATTTCTAGAGTGAAACACTGGTGAGGTTATTTCTATTATTGATCAGGTCATGAGCAGTAGAGATTGCATGGACCTTTTCTTACTTACATTATAAGATGTTGTACATTCAAATTGATTTCATTCTGCTAATTCCTTTTGTAGATTTCGAAGTAAAGACATTTTTTTTATTACTATTTTTTTTATTTTAATTGAAGTATAAATACATGTTTTTATTTTAGATGATATAATTGCTTTGGGCATTTTAAACAATTGTATTCTTTTTCCTTTTCTCTTCTATTTTTATTTTTAATAAACAAATGTCTTTGAAATGTAGAGGTATGTTCTTTGCAGGGCTCCCCCCTAAGATAGCAAGCAAATGTGTTTTTTTTATTTTTAACGCCATAAGTATGGCCACTTAAACATGTCCTTTTAAAATGTCATCCATTCTTAAAATGAATTTGCACTTCTACATAGTGATTTTTATAGTGTGGGTAAAAGTTTTATTTACATACCTATATGGGCATTTATAATGAAAAAAAATAAGTGTTTAATTCAGTTTTAGGTATAGTGCACAATTGTAGTTGTATTAATTATATTTAGAGGTATGAACAATTTTGACCATTACCATTCTCTAGTTAGATTACTGCACCTTCATAGTGATAAAAAAAAATGAATACAATGTTATCATCCAGGACAAGATAGCATAAACCATTCCAAAATATATTAAAAGTTACCCCTGTAATCTGAATGTTTGACATGACCCAATGGCTGTATTAATATTACATTTAAAAAAATATGGGTATGTGTATACACACGCATACAATGTAGGCTGTTTGGTATACTGGGCTGCTTTTGTAGGTATATCCTCCGTTGTAAAACCTGATAAACATGGTGGTGGATGATGGCCACTTAACTCAGTGCCCAAGGATCAATATAACTCATTCATGATATAATTCAGTTACTTCAATTTTCTCTTCTTGTCAGTCAGCAAAATAGACATTTGAAATAGTCACTAAAGATTGCGATATTTTTGCTGTATGAAAAATGTAATGTTACTAAAAGTTACCTTTTTTTTTTTTTACCAATGGTAGTTTAGGTCAGTTCACGTTCTTTTCTGGTTATTAAACTAACTTTCCTTAGTTCGCTAGATGGGTGACAAATATAAATGCAAGGTTTAATTTTCATTTACAATAACAACAACAAAAAAAATCAAATATATGTAATATAACCTGTCCTACATATTGATTGTAAGGGATCATTTGCTAGTGATTATATTGTATATTGCATTATGTTATATTATATATATTATATTGTATTGTTTCTTGGGTCGCTTTTGTTTTCATTACACATCAGGGAGCGTGAGTGAAATTAGACTGAACCATAGACTGTTTGAACCGGATTCAGGCCCCCACATGTTTTCAGTTCGTGCGGGGGTCTGAAAGTCCGCACGGAAGAGGGGAGTGCACACTCCTGTCATTCATCTCTCTCGTGCGCGGTTCTTAACTTCTCCACATGGATCGGTGTCTGTCTGGATAAAGATCCATGTGGAACTGCTGCTCTATGCCCCCGGAGACTTGTGTAAGTCCCCTGACTTAAGTTGGGATCCAGTCCTTTATGTTTCATCCCATTTAGAACTTAAAATGATTGTAGCAACACCTGTTTATATTACTTGACAATGCATGACTTGCTATTTTATGACATTCAGAAGTGGCGGTATGGACATTTAGAAGTGGCGGTATGAAAATGTAGAAATAATGGAAGTGAATGGAGATTAATAGCTTTTTAATTAAACCAGTGGGTGAAGTGACGGTATGGCATACCCCCGTATCCCCTTCTTTTCGAGCCCTGGACCAGATCATATAGCTGCCTTTGTAAAGCATCCTTTTCTGCTACAAAATTTTTGTGGCAAACTATGCAAACGGCAGGTTTCATCAGTCATCATGAGAATATGTACTTAATAAAAATGTACTTATCAGAAACACTATTGACCAGCAGGCAATTCTTATTTTCTGCATGTAGTGAACCAATTATCCTAACCCTTGAAAACAGAAAGGCAACTTCCATCTGACAAGCTGGGGTATTGGTAATTCCTGCGGTATCGTTAGTATGTTATTTCATCTATGCTATGTCAAACAAAACCAACAAATACAATAGAGTCAAATATCTCAGAAGCACTGAAGCATTATATGGCTTATCAGAGAGCAAATTTGAAAATAAAATCAATATTTACTTGTCAATGAGAGCTGCCTCATAAGGACAGTCTCTTAACTACTGCACACACACAGTTCTAGATGGTTTTAACTGTAAATATGCCATTTACTTGTGAGTTTGATTAGGACAGTACTGTGAGTATGCAACTATTATTTCATTGTATGCTTAGAAAACAAGTGAATTATTAATCTTTTTTTTCAGAAAATTTCTGCAAAATATTAACATCTTAAAGGTTTGAATTATGGAAAAAAATTATTTTATTGCATTTTCAATTATTTCGGCATATATATAGGCATGTTATTTAAGGGGTTCAATTAGTGAAGCTCTAAGCATTTCCAAAAACACAGTTCTGTACATGCAAAATTAAATTGTTTGTTCTGGCAACTGTTACAAGACAGTTGTGTACTGATGCAAAAAGATGAAGTATACAGTTGGTTAGGGCTATCAAACCTGTACCATGTACACCTGTATTGCAGGAATTGAAAAATCTTTGTTGTCATGCAAACTAATATTGATTAAAATCAATACAGAGCTTGGGAGGCACTTTCATTCTTACTGTATTAGTTCACATCTGAGTTGTCAACGTGAAAGCTGTCAAACACAGGAGAGATACATCTAATGTTGGTTTTAGTAAGCTGATGCCCGCCCGGTATGTCATGTGTTCCCATCAATGTCTGAGTTCACCATCATGTTTTGATATTATATGAGATTTATTAATAACAATAAAGAAATTTTATAACTTTTAATTATTATATAACTGGGCAAAGACACTATTAAGTCTTATCGTTACTGTGGGATGTATGTATGCGCATGGCGATTGCATGTCAATGTGTGTGTATGTTTGGGGTGTGAGAAAGAGAGAGAGAGTCAATGGGATTTTGTCCCAGATCCAGAAGTCTGCTGCTGCTGCAGTCAGGACGCCTTACACAGAAACAGAGCAGTGGAGATCATGATCCTAAGCTCCGTGTGTGCGAGAGTACTTTGTAACACTTCATTTTACACACTAGCCCCATGGAAAATGGGACTGATGCTTAAAAAAGGAGCATACATAAGGGCAAGCCCTTACAGTATGGCTTTAATTAGTCCTTAAATCATGCGTACACATTATACACGTGGCGGTTCATCCTGCATGCAGAGCTCTAGATCTGGTCCTTTAACTGTACATTGTGTACATGCTTGTGGGCATGGTGCTTTGAATTGAGTAAAAAAGTTTTCTTGACAATCTAAAGTCTTGCATATTCAGATAATAAATCCCACACATTGCTCTGGGCAGCAATCCAGTTCTTGCTTAAACTAACACATGTTCTGGGATTTTCTATTTGAACTTGGAAAAATATTATGGTCTGGAAATAATATAGGACCTGATTTAGACCTTAAAGACCACACGAAAGAGGGAATTGAACTTCACCTGTCACTCTCCCCTTTCATGCCGACATTTAATGACCATAAGGCCTTAAAGTCACATGAGCAGATAATCGGTCCATTCGACCGCTGATCCGTTTGTAAGTACCTTTTCCCTACCCTACTGTAAAATTCTAATGCTTCATCCCACCTTGGCGGATGGAGAGGAAGATCAGCCCCTTTGTCCCTAAATCCTATCGTACATAATTAAGCTCCGTATGATAGATTTTATGTAGGTAAACACATGTAACATCTGGAGGGTTCATGTGCTCTCCCCTTTAAACACCTCACTTTCACCCTTTGTGTAAGTGGGGTGATGCTATGGAGTTAGGATCTGGTCTTTAGATGGGATATTTAATATGAAATAACTAGTTTTAGTAGAGATCATAAGTAATGACATTGGGCCTGATCCAGAACTACGCTTCGAAGTGATTTTACGCATGGTGGAGAGGTAAAATGGCAGTTTAGAACGCACTGCGCATGCGCACCATAGAAAATACGCACATTCATGTAGCGTAATTGTGAACGTATGGGACATTCACGTATGTGTCACGTAAATACTTACGTGTGGGCGTGCCAATTTTACATGAGACAACAATACGTTTGATTTACGTGAAGTAGGTTTGTATGTGAAGTGTACAGTATGGGCGTGCTAAGCAGCGTACGTTCACGTAGTCTATACGTCCTACCCCATAATTCTAACTATCTTTAAAATAAATAGTATGTATTGTGACTTAACTGATCATATCAGCCAGAACAGCGCATTGAGTATTGAAATGGTTAAACAAATCTAAAACAAATAGGACTTCCTATTAGAGAGAACAATTCCTTTCTTTATTTTGCAGCACCTCGAGCGACAGCTATAGACTATTTGATGAACAGTAGTACGTGCTTCTTGTTAGAGACTGAGCTCATTTTTTGCTTCTTAATGATAGTCATCCTGTCAATGTTTCTTTCTCCCATAACAACGGCAAGACAGATTTGTAACAGAGCCGTTATCTTTAGACTGGTCCATTCTTCAAGCAAACAACTGTTACCTTCATATCATGAACTTCATTTGTTGGCAGCCCTTAAGGGGGCAAAACAATAATTAGCACTTAGCAAATGGTTGTCAAACCATCATTGCGCAAACATGCTCTTGCTATTAACTTATCTGATTGGAGATATTTACTTTGTTTCACATGGTGTATATATTTGAAATAACATGATCTGTTTATACGGTTGGAAGTTTACAACCTGCTATACTTATATCTTGCAACACTTCCGAACACACTTTCTGTAGACTGGCATTCATGCTCAGAAGACTACAGTACCACACACACATACAAAGTGTTTATAATAACTTTGGCGTAGATCCAGACCTAAGTGCTTGTTACGTTTCATTGCGTAGCGTATTTTCTATGCACTCCCTTAGACACTCCCTTCGCTCATACGTACTTTGTTCGTTTTACGCTTGTCAAACCCTACCTTAACTTTTCAAAGCATAACTACTGATGTACGTATATGCTTCACGTATGTAAGTGCCTAAGCATGCCCGTACTGTACGATTTAAATGCCGCACCCCACCTTTGAAGCGTAATTATGGGTGTCGCTTGGATGTCATGCCCCTTCGCTCGTAGTTACACTGTTGATACGTGGCTGGTACGTACGCTCAGAGTTACGTGGCGTAACATCTGCCGTGCGTAGTAAATACCAATGGGCGATTTTCTGTCAGTGGCTAGCGTAAAATCACTCACGTACATAGTTTAGGATCTGGCCCTTTTAGTATAAGAGGTATCTGGAATTGTAGATGTTTTTCCTCCTCATACTTTGAGAGAGGTTCATTGTCATTCAAAAATAAGCAGTTACTGATCATTAATATTTGGGAATCATTTTAAATCTTCAGTAGATTATACATGTGACAAAATATAATCATTTCAATTTGACAATTTTACATTATACTGAGAATCATTTTTGTTTCACATTTCTGGAAGGGAAGTAACATAAATTTGATGATGCTCTACAAATATTTAGTATAAAAGTTTTTTACATTTAAAGTTTTGGGGACTGGGACACTGGCTATGATGCTCTGCCCCTATTTCGCTTGTGATGTCACATAGGGGCGGAGCCCCGCAGACCTGCATTTCTGATCATAGCGGGCTGATGTATAGGAATATCCTTCCCTGAGCATCAGCCTGCAGTTGTGCAGCTTGATGCACCTCTCCAGAAGTGAGGATCGGTGGTAGGATACCACTGATACCTGCAGCTGGACAGATAAGATGAGTATTGCCGAGTGTCCTTTCTCTCCAGTCCCTGCTGTCCTGATGGCAGCCCTGAATGTGGGTAAATGCCATCTATCAGACAGAATTCAAGGTAAAAATGCAGAGCGGTCTGTATCGGTTGCATTCTCATAGAATGAGGGATTTACGAAATAGGGGCATTCGAAAGTTCCTTTTCGGATGTCCCTATTTCGAATACCCCTCCATTTAAGAAAAACATTTTCAGAATGGGAGAGTATGCCGATCGGCATACTCACCCATTCCTTTTCGGAAACACCGCCGCTACCGCAGGACCCGCACAATGGGAAAGGTGAGTAACCTCTCCAGGGTTAGGGTCAGGCTGCAAGGGAGGGAGGGTTAGAGTCAGGCTGCTGGAGATGGAGGATTAGGGTCAGGCTGGGAGGAAAGGAAGGTTAGAGTTATGGTAATGGAAGGGGAGGTTTAGGGTTAGGGTTATAATTAGGGGAAGGGTTGAGGTAGTTTAAAAGCTTACCTTTCAGAGCACCGTGTTTGGTGCAACGTGGATCGATTGCTATGCCTCATCGAGACATAAGCAATCGAAATCCCAGCCAGTTCGAAACTGGCTGGGACGAAACGGCCCTATAAGAGAGTAATGTACATTTAATTTAAATTGTGTAGAATGGAAAGAAAAATTTAAAGTAATGCAATTCTTATGGTAGAAGAATACAGTTCTCTGGGTAACTTTCCTATTAGCTCACTGCTTCTATCATAATAAAAGTACAGTAAAAGGGAAAGCTGCTTATTGAAAGCACACAATCAAAAAGAAAAGTACTAGCACCAGGCATAATGGATGGAACACTTTTACCTCTGTCAGACTATCCTGCAATGCTAAGTAATATGCCTCTAAATTTTACATTTTCATGAATGCTTGCAACCTCGCCTTGCTCAAAATTCCTTCTTCACCCTGTCTACCTCATTTTACCTTGTTAATTCTCCCCTGCACAATTGCTATGTACTTTTTTATTGTTTTGCAGTTGTGTTACTGTACGGCATTGTGTAAACTGTATTTATTTATTTATTTATTAAGTCCAATAAAAATACTTGTAAAAATATTACTATAAAAAGACTATTACTAATAGTTAGAAAAATAAATAAAAAAGTGCAGCCAGTGATACAGAGAGAGGCGCTTTGTATTGTGACTTAGATTTTACTAATGATGCTGAAGGCAATAAACTTACCCTGTGTGCTGTCACAGCTAGGTCATCTTTAGTTCAACCGATAACGCTTGTCTTCATATCTGTAGTGGATAGTCAGTATTTTCCAGGAAATGAATAAGTTTTTCTTTAAAATCATGGTACAGATGATGAATTGCTCTTCTTGAAAAATAGACACATGAGCCCTGATTCAGAGTTTAATATTACTAAAGTTACTCCTGGGCTAAACCATGTTGATTTCAGTGGAGTAAGATTTCATCTGTTGCAAACAGTATTATAGTTGAGAGGTGATGTTTCCCAGCCCAAGTCTAAGTAACAGTGTAAAAGTAAAGCTGGTCAGTATTTGTGTGCAATAATCATAAGCAAACTATTATCCCTGCATGTATATAATAAAATTCATTTGACTTCCTCTGAAATCAACATGCCTTTGCCTAGGAGTAACTTCCCTCTCTTATTTTCAATCTCTGAATCAGGGCCATGATCTTCTTGATCCTAGCATTACAGAGGCCAAGCCTTTATATTCTTACACACCTTCTTTCTTTTTTTTGCCCAAGTTTAATTTTAAATCTGATTTATCAGGATGACTTCAGGTGACCTCTTGCATTTCTATAAAAATAGGGGTTAACAGTGCCTAAGAAAGTTCTCTTTCATCTTCACATAGCATGTCATCATAATCATCATCTTGGATGATAATCTTGTCTGTGAGTTGTTTTGGTCAGAACAATTCTCAAGGTCATTCTAATCATTATTTAGACTAAGTTTTCAGGAGTACTCCTATCAACAGGATTCTCATTCTGCCACCTTAAAATAGGAGGGGTCAGTACTGTGAAAACTGTACATCTAGGTCTTAATCAGGATCAGTTTCAGTGTGTAATGGTATTTCAGTTTTACATTTCCCAGATAATCTCAATAGATTTTCAGGGTCCACAATTGACCATTCATTTAAAAAAGGTTTTTATCTTCTAATTCACTGGATTGGTATTTTCTTTCCTATATATATTCCTAGATATAGTTGCTTACTCCTAAGATAAGGGTTTTAATTTTATTTAATATATTTTATATAAAGGCTCACTTAGGATTCATGTCAGTTATGCCCAGTAGCTACAACATGGGATCACAGTCTTCCCTATGTATAATGAAACACAGTTAGCACTTTAGCACTCATATCAGAAATATAAACTATATAATGATTGTATTCTGAATATATAAACGTAAGAACTTTCATATTTATTAATTATGTATTAATTATGTATATGACAAATCAGTCACTTTAATTATTATTAATATTAATTTATTTGGTAATCACGCTGTATCAGAAAATATACACAATGGGCCTGATCCAGACCTACGCTCGTGTGCGTTTTTACGATAGTCGTAAGCGTAAAAACGGAAATTTGTACTTACTGCGCATGCGGGGGCAGATATTATGCTCATCTTACGCTCAGAAATTCTGAGCTTATGGGCCTTGAGCGTACCACCTTCGTAATTACGGTCAAGGGGGCGTGCCTGGCAGGGTGATGCATTTAAATTATATAATATGGGCATTATAAGCGTCATAACTATGCAAGGAGCTTACCTTACCCCCCCCTTTCTGATCGTAACCTATGCTCATGAAACGCTCATGTGCGTAGTGTATTTACGCCAGCGTACCTACGATGCACTCCCCTTGGTCATACTTACTCTCGCTGTCTTACGCCCAGCAAACCCTACCCTCACTTTTCTGATCGTAACAGTTACGATCAGAAAAGTGAGGGTGGGGTTTGCTGGGCGTAAGACGGCGAGAGTAAGTATGACCAAGGCGAGTGCCAAGGGGAGTGCATCGTAGGTACGCTGGCGTAAATACACTACGCACATGAGCGTTTTATGAGCATAGGTTACGATCAGAAAAGTGAGGCTGGGGTAAGCTCCTTGCATAGTTATGACGCTTATAATGCCCATATTATATAATTTAAATGCATCACCCTGCCAGGCACGCCCCCTTGACCGTAATTACAAAGGTGGTACGCTCAAGGCCCATACGCTCAGAATATCTGAGCGTAAGATGAGCATAATATCTGCCCCCGCATGCGCAGTAAGTACAAATTTCAGTTTTTACGCTTACGACTATCGTAAAAACGCACACGAGCGTAGGTCTGGATCAGGCCCATTGTGTATATTTTCTGATACAGCGTGATTACCAAATAAATTAATATTAATAATAATTAAAGTGACTGATTTGTTACATATACATAATTAATACATAATTAATAAATATAAAAGTGCTTACGTTTATATATTCATAATACAATCATTATATAGTTTATTTTTCTGATATGAGTGCTAAAGTGCTAACTGTGTTTCATTATACATAGGGAAGACTGGAATCCCATGTTGTAGCTACTGGGCATAACTGACATGAATCCTAAGTGAGCCTTTATATAAAATATATTAAATAAAATTAAAACCCTTATCTTAGGAGTAAGCAACTATATCTAGGAATATATATAGGAAAGAAAATACCAATCCAGTGAATTAGAAGATAAAAACCTTTTTTAAATGAATGGTCAATTGTGGACCCTGAAAATCTATTGAGATTATCTGGGAAATGTAAAACTGAAATACCATTACACACTGAAACTGATCCTGATTAAGACCTAGATGTACAGTTTTCACAGTACTGACCCCTCCTATTTTAAGGTGGCAGAATGAGAATCCTGTTGATAGGAGTACTCCTGAAAACTTAGTCTAAATAATGATTAGAATGACCTTGAGAATTGTTCTGACCAAAACAACTCACAGACAAGATTATCATCCAAGATGATGATTATGATGACATGCTATGTGAAGATGAAAGAGAACTTTCTTAGGCACTGTTAACCCCTATTTTTATAGAAATGCAAGAGGTCACCTGAAGTCATCCTGATAAATCAGATTTAAAATTAAACTTGGGCAAAAAAAAGAAAGAAGGTGTGTAAGAATATAAAGGCTTGGCCTCTGTAATGCTAGGATCAAGAAGATCATGGCCCTGATTCAGAGATTGAAAATAAGAGAGGGAAGTTACTCCTAGGCAAAGGCATGTTGATTTCAGAGGAAGTCAAATGAATTTTATTATATACATGCAGGGATAATAGTTTGCTTATGATTATTGCACACAAATACTGACCAGCTTTACTTTTACACTGTTACTTAGACTTGGGCTGGGAAACATCACCTCTCAACTATAATACTGTTTGCAACAGATGAAATCTTACTCCACTGAAATCAACATGGTTTAGCCCAGGAGTAACTTTAGTAATATTAAACTCTGAATCAGGGCTCATGTGTCTATTTTTCAAGAAGAGCAATTCATCATCTGTACCATGATTTTAAAGAAAAACTTATTCATTTCCTGGAAAATACTGACTATCCACTACAGATATGAAGACAAGCGTTATCGGTTGAACTAAAGATGACCTAGCTGTGACAGCACACAGGGTAAGTTTATTGCCTTCAGCATCATTAGTAAAATCTAAGTCACAATACAAAGCGCCTCTCTCTGTATCACTGGCTGCACTTTTTTATTTATTTTTCTAACTATTAGTAATAGTCTTTTTATAGTAATATTTTTACAAGTATTTTTATTGGACTTAATAAATAAATAAATAAATAAATGAAATAAAAACATTTCTTTGCAAAAATAGGAACAATTAATTAAACATTAAATAGCACAAAAGATATATAGAAAAATAACTAGTAAACTAAATAACTTTACTAACAACTTGTTAACTAACTAAACTACGTAACTAACTTCAAAAGTAAACTACACTGCTTAGCAAGCTCCTAAAGTAAAGTAAACTAAAATAAAATAAACTACTTAAGTAACTTGTAAACTTATCTAAACAAAATTAAGCTACTTAACTATGGTCCAGATCCAGACTTTCATAATGTGGACTTGGATCCAGATACTCTATAATGTAAGGTCATCAGGGACATCCAACTTTTCTATCCTGTTTATCCTTTCTTGGACATGAACTGCAGAATGTATAATTTGGAAGGAGAGGACATAGCTACAGATGTGGGTGGTAGTAATCAAGTCATAGTCCCCCCAATGGGTGTAGTTGGGAATGGATTTTGTTGATGCAATGGACGTCGGATAATAACTGCCTTTTGATGGTCCTAATTGTGCCATGTTTAACATGGCTGTTCAAGCATGAATAGATCTGATTACAGTATTACTAGACATCTTGTCCAACTTCATCATCCTCATTAGTGTCAGATACACAATGTCCCCCCTCATCCTGTTGTGAGGTTTGTGTACCAATAATTGGTTCTTGGGTTTCAGTGGGTTTCACTTTTGTGTGCATGAGGTGATGCATTTAATCTCAGAGCCACAAGTTGATGCAGGAGATACATAACTATCTTTGGCACTGGCTATCACACTACATATTGTAGTTCATGTAACAGTACTAGCATGAACAGCACTCACAAATAGAGAAGCGGAGGGTTAATAATTTAGCCGGAGCAAAAGTAAACTCACTGAGTGCGATTTGGCCGAATGGTGTCACTCACCTAGGTTGTCGTTCATTGGTCCAGTGGGAGTGGGAGGTGCTGGGGCCTCTGCGTTAATAAAACCAGTCTGAACTCTAAGACGTCCTCCTTTTCTCCTGCTGGATTCACCCACACTCCCTTCCCTGTTTTTGATTGTTTCAATTCTCAATAGGACTTAGATAGGGGGTATAGGATTTCTGATTGTTAGCGGAAAGCAGGTTGTTTATTTGAGCGTTGTGTTGCTTTGTTAGTTAATTGGGAGTCAAAGTTTGCCCGTTGCCATCATCCAAGGTTACAAGAGGTAACCGTATTTGCTTGGAATTTTGTTGATTGACTCTGTTGTTTGTTGCCTGAGGCTGTAGACACGTCTTTATGGATGGCCTCGCGTGGTGTTTAATCGAAGCGTGTTATTGATGGTTAAAGTTATAGGGGTAGATCCTGAACTACGTGTGTGCGTACGTATTTTAGCGGTGCGTATTTTCGTACACGTAAGGTAAATCCACTCCCCACGGCACACCCCTTGCACGGACGTATTTTCACAAATTACGCGACCCAAACCCTACCTTAACTTTTCCTAACGTAACAGAATACGTCCGCTCAGGGGCGTACAGACTACGCGAACGTACGCAGCTTAGCACGCCCATACTGTACACTTTAAATACCACCCCCCGCCTACTTCACGTAAAACACACGTATTGTTGAGTAACATAAATTTGGCACGCCCACACGTAAGTATTTACGTTAGCAATACGTGAATTATCCATACGTTTGAAAATACGCTACGTGAATGTGCATATTTTCTGCGGTGCGCATGCGCAGTGCGTACAAATCTGCGAATTTACGTGTCCGCCACACGTAAATTCGCGGAAATGCGTAGTTCAGGATCTGCCCCATAGTTGTTAGATACATAATCAAATGTTATGTTATTTATGCACATGTGACTCTGATATATTAAGCATATACAAAGATACCTGCTTTCTTGGCCCCCATCAAATTTTATTGGTTTAACCAATCCAGTAAGGGAATTTATTTAATTCCTAATAAAGTTGTCGGTGTGTTTCATTATATAGTTAAGTTAGTGGCAAGATCTGTGAAGTGTCATGAGGAGGTCATACACATCACGCATGGGACGTTTAAAGGTCATGGCTGCACTAACTTTTCTCCTCATACTTTGTTCGGAGTGTTAACTAAGGGCCAGATTTATTAAGCTGTGTGTTTGGAAAAGTGGAGAGGTTGCCCATAGCAACTAATCAGATTCTAGCTGACATTCTGTAGTATGTAATAGTTAAATGAGATCTAGAATCTAATTGGTTGCTGTGGGCAGCATCTCCACTTTTCCAAACCCGCAACTTAGTAAATCTGGCCCCAATAGTGGATAAAATGTTTTTGTTTTTGGAATGTCCTTTCTTACACCTATGGATTATAGATTATTTTATATTGCTATAGTACTTGTAGAAGAAGTACTATGACTGCCAATTACAGTACTAGTACTGGGACCCTCCTGTACTGTAGACTGTTTCATTATGGATTTAAAGAGAAAAAAAAAAACTAGGAGGACTCCATGCAGATTGCTACAGAATGATATAGTGTGTGTGATGTGTGTCAAGAAAAAATTCTGCTTTAAAACAGTCAAGAAAGAAAATTAGCTGAATGGTGGCTGTATCATTGTTCAAAACCATCTGGAAATAGAAAATTGCTATTGGGAGGCTGACGTGGTTGCAAAAGGTATAATAGGGTTAGGCTGTGGCGGGTATAAGGTTAAGGCCTCAGAGGAAGGATGAGGTTAGGTTGCGGGGCATGGAAGATTATGGTTAGGCTGCTATTAAAGCTCTTTGCAGAAAAGCAAAAATGTAAATCAAATAAAATGATTGTTTTCCGATCAGAACTATTTTCACATTGAAGATTACTGTAAATAAAAAAAAAAAAAAAAATACTATAAAAATATGCACCAATTAATACAAAATATATTATTATACAGTGCAAAAATATGCCTGCACAGTAACACAATCTAATGCATAATCAGGAATTCCCAAGACCACCCTGAATGCAAATTCATAAGAAAAATAAACTTGTGCTGTTCATTCATTGGTTTGGAAAGTGAGTCTCAGAGACATATGGCAAATGTCATACACAGACTATTTTGGGTTTAGTACAGATGAGGCAGGGCCTCATCAAAAGTCTTGACTGTTCCAGTTTAGTACCCTTGTAAGCCTCCTATGAGAGTACAGGTATGATCTCATCAGTTGTGCTCACTAAAGACATGCAGCCTAGTCTACATATTGGTTTGTTAAATGCCCAAGATCAAATTTTACATTTATTTTAATATATCAAATTTCTTGGTAGATTATATGAAGAAAAGGTGTTAACTGCAAAGTCTTTATGACAAATGATGATAGGCAATGACATTTAAAAAACAGCTGTGATGATTACACTATAAATTATTGCAAACATATTTTCTTTTTTTCCTCTCCCATTTCCAAATATGTCCCTTGTGCTTATGTATGTTTATATAAAAAATAAATTTCCAGATTTCCTTAGTCAAAATACTTCACTTGGACGGTCCACTTCATCAATGATGAAATAAGCAGAACAATTATTTGGCCATTTCCATCTGTAGCTGGGTTTCTGAGTACCCTTGTGTCCATTGAAATGCAGGTATATATAATGTTTGTATATAGTATTGTAGGTAACTTATAGACCTACTCCTAATATGTCTATTTAGAAATAGTTGCATCATCAGTTGTAGTGGTATCATTAAGTATAATGAAGAAATCTGTTCAATGTCTCTTGGGTAAATTTGCATTGCTAACACTATTCCAGATGTTTTAATATATGGCAAGATATAGAAAGAATTAGCTGTCTCCATTAACAAATCAGCGGGGACTATTGAGAGAAGGGAGGAAGCTAAGATCTATCCTTTGGCTAACAAGCATTTATTTTTAGCTTCAAAAATGTATTTCTGTTGGATTTCTCTTAGATGTGAACCATCTCTAGTAAAAATACACTATAATAGTGGTTTTAGTCTAAACTTTCTCCACTTCAAAGTGTAGCTATTTAGGACATAAAACGAGTCTTGGTAGCGGGCATGACAGAGCTGGAAGTGGATCAGTACAATCCACATTTTACATGGGAATGGTGCGGAAATGTTAAGTTAGGGTTCTGGAAGCGTAATGCCATATTGCCATATGAGTGCGGGGAGTGACCGCAGCGCCTATCTCTTGGGTTGGAGGGTTGGACCATTCTGCTGTTTATTTGGATATAATAAAGGTTACTGGATCAATGTCTATAAACCATGTCCTGAAGTATTTTGTACTGTGTGCCACTATGTTCTATTGTATTGAGCATAATGTTTCCGTGTATGTACTTTGTAAGGCACTGCAGAACCCATAGGTGCGTGGGTGCGTGTATATATATATAGGTTATACATACACATATATATATATATACACACACACACACAGGTGAAACAACATTTTTTTAAATATCGTTTAAATGTTCATTTATTTCAGTAATTCAACTTAAAAGGTGAATCTAATATATTATTATTATATAGACTCATTACATGCAAAGTGAGATATTTCAAGTTCAAGCCTTTATTGGTTTTAATTTTGATGATAATGGCTTACAGCTTATGAGAACCCCACAAACGAAATTTCTCAAAATTAGATTATTACATGAAATAAAAAAAAGGTTTTAAATACAAAAATGTCAGCCCTCTGAAAAGTATAATCATGCATATGTACTCAGTACTTGGTTTGGGCCCCTTTTGCACAAATACTGCCTCAATGCGGTGTGGCATGTATGCTATCACCTGCTGAGGTGTTATGGAGACTTCACACTGGACTTCAAGCATCTTGGATTGTGTGCCTCTTATGCTTCCACCAGACTCTGGGACCTTGGTTTCCTTTCTTTAGCCCAGGTAAGACGCTTCTGATGTTGTTTGTTGTTCAGAAGCGGATTGACAAGAGGAAAACGACATTTGAAGAACGTGTCCAGGATCCGTCTTGATGTGGTGGCTCCTGATGCACTAACTCCAGCTTCAGTCCACTCCTTGTGCAGCTCCCAAACACTTTTGAATGGCATTTTCCTGAAAATCCTCTCCAGGCTATGGTCATCCCTGCTGCTTGTGCACCTTTTTCTTCCACACTTTGCCTTTCCACTTAACTTTCTATTAATGTGCTTTGATACAGCACTTTGAGAACATCCAACTTCTTTTGCAGTTTCCTTTTGAGGCTTTCCCTCCTTGTGGAGGGTGTCAATGATGGTTTTCTGCACAACTGTCAGGTCAGCAGTGTTCCCCATGATTGTAAATTCTACTGATCAAGACTGAGAGACCATTTAAACCCTTTTCAGGTGTTTTGGAATAATTTGCTGATTAGAGTGTGACTTGTAGGTTTATAATTTTCTGATTAGAGTGTGACACTTTGAGCCTACAATATTGAACCTTTTCACATTATTCTAATTTTGTGAGATTTTGATTTTGGGGTTTTCATAAGCTGTAAGCCATAATCATCGAAATTAATACAAATAAAGGCTTGAAATATCTCTTTGCATGTAATGAGTCTATATAATATATTCGTTTCACCTTTTAAGTTGAATATATATATACACGCACACATGCACACACACATTAAGTCCATTTATATTAACTCTACCTGACACATTCACAGTTCATGCTTCACCCAGTGTCCTACATTGTGAAATATTGAAGTGTTATTAAACTGTTATGGCAACTAAGCTTAATGGTTTTGTAATGCATAATTTCCATTTAGTAATTTAAACTGGCAGCTTACTACATGATCATAGTATTTCTGGAAGGCATGAATGTGAATGCACATACAAATAAGCGAATTTGTTACTGTGTATTTAAACCTCACTGCCAAAGGTTTTTCCAAAACATCTGGTTGAGTTGTTTATTATCTTTCAGGCATGTAAAAGTCCGTATACTGATGCAAAGCAATATGCACTCAAACATATAGAGTAGTTGCTTTTTATATGGTCGCCCTATTTATTTAATATTACAACTATCATGTTCATCATTAGGTCAGTCATGTAATTCAGAGGTTAAATCCACAGTACTGTAGAAGCTATTTGGGCTGAGGCGCACCTTACAGCAATGGTATCTTATATTTATCTAAGGAGTGCCAAGGAGATAAGCTATAATTGTTGCTATGGTAACACTAGCTGCTGATGGGGATGCATTAAGAGAACTTGTCCTTTCCCCGCATAAGCCTGTCATCATTCATATTATCTTGGTGTCGTGAGTAAAAGACACACATGTGCTTTGTGTTGCCATTGTTCATTGCAAGAGCTTTTTATAGCTAGAAGAATAGAATCATTCTGTTTCCATTTGATCATGCTCATCTTTGAAAGAATCTCATTATATTTTTTCTGTAGGTCATTTCTCCTATGTAAAACATGTATATAGGTTGCAATACTAGTTATTATAAAGAAAATTATGTATTTCAATGACTTAACAAGGTACGACAAACATTTTACTTTGTAAAGATGAGTATTTTCCTTTATAGTTTTATAGAATTAAACATTATAATGAGTCATTTATGGCTAATGCTTATTCATTATATTTTACCTAGTTAAATACTAGTTATATTGTTAATGCACAAATTTGTCCACTTAAACATACAATAGTCTATGGGCTGGATCCAGACTTAAGTAAGTGCTTGAAATTAGTTACTCCTGGGCTAAACCATGTTGATTTCAGGGGGAGTCAAGTTAATTGTATTCTTTGCATGCAGGGATATATGTTTGAATTGCTTACTGCACACAGATACTGACCAGCTTTATTATCACACTGTTCTGTAAACTTGGGATAGGAAACATCACCTCTCAACTCTAATACTGTTTGCAAAAGATGAAATATGACTCTGCTGCAATCAACATGGTTTAGCCCAGGAGTAACTAATTTCAAGCACTTAAGTCTGGATCCAGCTCTGTATTAGTAACTGTGGGTAAAGGAGGTGTGGCAGCTATAGTCCCTGTTACTGAAGTCAAGGAGCCCGATTCAATTAGCTTTGCAAACCCGCAGCTTAGTAAATCTGGCCCTAAGAGTTTATTTTAATAAAAAGATCACCGCCTGAATATAGAAAATAGGGTATGGTTTGAACAAATAAGGTGGTTGTGGGCAGGGTTTGTGCAGAACTAGAGTTTATTTTGTCCCAATTTCAAGATTTTAAATGTTGGAAAACTTTAAATCCATCTCACCATGTAAAAATAATTATAACATTGAACAGCTAGGGATTAGGGCTGCTTGCGACAAAAACAAAAAGCATACCGAGCAGCCACCTCATGGGTGTGTTGGAAGAGCTGCTCAGCTGCTAATTATTTTTGACAAATGTTGACAGTTACTTCCAACTCATCGCTAATGTAATAACTCAAAGATTTAAACCCGCGCAAGGCTGGGTACTTCAGCTAATATAATATATTTCATATTATATCACATGGTATTATAAAACAATGGGCCATATGCAGACTACCGGATGTATAACATATATGTCCGGTGTTTAGTGTTTTTTCCTACTGCACATGCGTAGTAAATTTTTTACGTTATCTACATATCTTTTCCTTACGTAGATTGCGTAAATGCGGTCTGAAAGACATTTCTCTTTTGGGGGTGGGAACACAAGTATTCTTCTTTTTTATTTATTTTTTTGCATCTGGTTGTACTTGTGTTATAACGCTATTACTCTAACTGTACCATTCTTTATTTTAGCATGTAAATACTACTTGGGACAATGGGCCTGATCCAGACCTACGCTCGGGTGATTTTTTACGATGGTTGTAAGAGTAAAAACGGGCATTTGTACTTACTGCGCATGTGCGGGGCAGATGTTACGCTCATCTTACGCTCAGAAATTCTGAGCGTATGGGCCTTGAGCATACCATCTTCGTAACTATGGTTGAGGGGGCATGCCTGGCATTACGATTTTTGTAAATACGCACCGAGGGCGGGGTGAGGCATTTAAATCATACAGTATGGGCGTGCTAAGCGTCGTAACTACGCAAGGAGCTTACGGCAACCCGCAGTTACGATCAGAAGAGTTAGGGTAGGGTTTGCTGGGCGTAAGACAGCAAGAGTAAGTACGACCAAGGGGAGTGCTGAGGGGAGTGCATCGTAGGTGTTACGACACTCCGGACTTATCAAGAGGAGTGCCGGAGTGGTCGTAGGGAGATCAGTAGGTTGGTGTGGTACCCCGGGATTACCTCGGTGAGTACCAGGGTGACCACCGGAGAGAGAGGTAACGTGACCGGGTCGACTGCCGGGGTACGTGAACTTTATTATCGGGGGGTTTTCACCAGAGCCCCTGATGGTGGGGATGGATTTGGCTGCGGCCCAATAACCTGGTCGTACCCCGTTGAATAGGGCCCGCAGAAAAGGAAACGCAGACACCAGAGGTGAGTACCCAAACCGGGAAAGAGAGAAATTCCAGAAAGGGGGGAGCAGGGCAGGTCGGAAGAGACTGACCTGCGACAGACGACGATTAACAAAGAACAAGGTACGGTGGACGTGAGATGGTTCACGGGACAAGACAGGACGGACAAGGGCTCGCACACACACGGACATCCAGCGGGACCCCCGAGGGGGTAACATATACATACACTCCAGGGGAAAGGGCAGGTAAATGGAAAAGGATAAATACACTAGGGAAGGAGAAAAAGGGACTGGACACACTAGATAAACAAGGCAGGAACAAGGTCAGGACAAAGGGCACTCAACAGTCAATTCACTAGGCAAAAGCACTAGGCACACGAATATAGCAGACTATAGCACTGACAAACAGAAGCTATAATCGGCGCCTAGTGCTTGAAGCCAGTGATTCAAATAGAGGCTGCTGGTCACTGATTGGCCAGCAGCCGTGACGGGGAGAATAGAAGACGCAGGGAGAAGGCGCGCGCCCGCTGGAAACCCTCCACGTGGGTTTGTTTACATGCTGCAGTCAGCATGTGCGGGCGCGCACAGCAGGAGAGGAGACGCGACGGGGAACTGCAGGTGAGAGGACGCGCCGCTCTAGCAGCGGCACGTAACAGTAGGTACGCTGGCATAAATACGCTACGCATATGAGCGTTTCATGAGCGTAGATCTGGATCAGGACCAATGTTTGTAAATTATCATTGCTGCAAAAATTTTGTTCCTAAGGCTAAGACATTTAACCTGTGGGTTAGCAATTGTGGGTCCCCTTTGCAAACGGCCCTATTTCAATAGGGTCATTCACTCCCAGCCAGTTCCAAACTGGCTGGGCAAACAATTGAACCCTGGAGCACCTAACACGATGCTCCGAAAGGTAATTAATTATGCTATCCCCAACCCACTAACCCCAACCCTATTCCTAAGTCTCGCCCCCCCCCGTAGCCTAACCCTAAGTCCCCCCCCCTTGCAGACTAACCCTAAGTTCCCGGAGAGGGGTACTCACCTCTCCGATGGTCCTATGGGCTGGGGCGGATTGGCCATAGGACTTCAAGGAATTTTCTCGGTAGGCCGGTGACCTCTGGAGGCCACTCAGCAGCTCCTATTTTATTTGAAGACTAGGATGTTGACTGTCATTGGCGGTGGTTGCTAAAATGATGTCTGTATAAAACAGAGATCATTAGAATGTTGTATGTATTGGGTGGTGGTCACTAGGATTCTGTATGTTTCAGAGAGTGGTCACTAAAATGCTCTGTGTTTTGGGTGGTGGTCACTACGCTACTGTATGTATTGGGTGGTGGTTACTAGGATGCTTTGTTTCTGGTGGTGGTCTTGGGTGGTAGTGACTACCTGCATTTCATAGAGGTCTCATTATTGAATTGTGAAATATTAGTCAGTAGATGTTGTTGCTTGTAACTCTTTTACAATACACACTTAATTTGCAATACATAACCCTGCCATCATATCATGCATTTTGCACTGCTTTTATTATATATTTCTTTATTCTGTACTAATCCAATTTACATATTGTTTTTACTCCACCAATACTGATCTCACCCACATGTGGTCTCTTGCAGATTTTTTTTCCAGGGCCACTTTAAATTCCCAATCCGCCCCTGAGTATGGCAGGTTAGCATGATTACCGGGTATCTATTTTTAAATAAAAAATTAACTTTTAACTTTTTGTATTTTTTTGAACACTACCATTCTCAGTGAAATCTTAATACCAGGACAGCCTTACAAGTAATACATAAAACCAATTTTAATAGTATGTAATGCCCAATATGACAATGTCAGTGTCATTTTCCTGTGCCAACAAATTTCTGTCTCCTGTTGAAGTAATAAGCAAAAGGATTTAAAAAGGTTTTGCCCAAAAGTTATTTTATTGGGAGTGAAACATAATTTATTTACTTTAAAGAGAAATTTCCCACAGTTGACATAGCTCTCCTAATACAAACAAGTTAGATACTTCTATAGATAGTTGCTTTTATGTTTCTGTTTGACATACGCATGCGTAATACTTGGTACAGCGTGTTGACGACAACACTTTCAATTATTTTTAATGAGAAAATAAATCTTATGGAATACAAAGATCCATAACTATAAATAGTCTATATTATGATAATAATACTCATTATCTAACCATTAAAGTTATAAGCAAACATAATCCAAAAGCAGCACACAGAAAAATTATAATGTAGTATACTATTTGAAACTCAGGGTTCTAAACCTGACCAATAGGTTACAGAACATGTAATGATGTAATTAGGCAATAGTCTTCATAATGTATTCTGCATGATCAAAGACTTACTTGAAATTGTCAGGGATAAATAGTCAACACGGAGAATCCAAAGCAATTTTACTTAGTAACATAATTGTTCTGATTGCAGCAACGTCCACAATGATTTCTGAGTGATCTATAACTTTCTGACCCTGTTATAATCCCTGTTATAAATGCAACAGTAAAATGGATGCAAATAAAGTAAGTTAGGTTAAACAAAATGCTTGAATGCTTAAAGAATTTACCATTTTTACATATCTGAGTTGCCCATCTGGTAGATTTTGAGCATCCCTTATTTTCTGGCAACCAGGAATTGGGACTAAATTGACTAAACTTCGGAAAAGGAAACGTGGAGATGTTGCACATAGCAACCAATCAAATTCTAGCTGACATTCTCTAGTATGTAATAGGAAAATGAGAGCTAGAATCTCATTAGTTGCTATGAGCAACATCTCCACTTTTCCTTTTCCACAGTTTAGTCAATTTAGCCCCTGATGTAAAAAAAAATGTCTTTAAATTACCATCATTGTCAAATTCAAACATCTAATTTACATGATTGTATAAAAAAATTATAAAATTTAGACTTGCATGCACTGAAACACGACCGTAATTGTCTTCTACAGAGTAAGTTGACTGTGGCCAAAGCAGTCAAATAAATATATATTGTCTTAGTAAATGTGTTGATCTTCTATATGGTTTCCTTTCAACTTGTTAGTATTTCAATGTTTAATGAAGCTTCTAGAGCAGTGGTTTACATATTTTTGCAGTAATTTTAGCGTCCCCCGGGGTGTACATTTTTTTGCAGTAATTTTATCGTCCCCCCCCCCCCAATATATTCATTATGTCCTCAGCCATCTGGTATCGTACCTCCTTACAACCTAGCCCAGTTGCCCTGAGTACCACCTCACAGTGGTCCAAGTACCACCAATAGTACAAGTACCACTGGTGGAGAACCCCTGTGCTAGAGGTAATGGAAATATGAACCATAGCATCCAATCTGAATTTATCTAAACATCATAGATGATAGCTAAAATGTAATTGGTTGCTATTTGTAGATGTTAGATATTTTTAGATTCAGGAAGCTATATAAATGAACATTTAGTTGTCTCATTCAAAAAATAAAGACCATCAAACAATAGGCTTTGTTCTCTACTGCCTCGTTACATTAATTTCTTTGTTTCAAAAAAAGAGAATTGATTATATAAAAAAAATGTTACTATTGTTGGTGTGAATGATACAGAAAAAAAGGTTAAATAGTGAAAATTATTAAGAAGTAGCAACACTGACCTGTGACATGAAACTCAGATTTCACATTGTGTAGCTTAAATGATCTCTGATTGGAGAGAGTATTTCTTATTCATGTTTTGGTAGTATTTAATTCAGAGTGTGATGTATTAGTTATGTGCTAGTAGATGAGGTATAGTGTGCTTAGTGCATATAATGAGAAAGAATGCTTCAGCCTTCCTTTTCTCCTGTGGCCAAATGTATTTCTTATGGTGTCCATGGGTTCCTGATTTATGAAACAATATGCCAGCAAAGGAATTTGTCATAAATTAATGCATATTAGAGAGGATGTGTGTCAGCTTCTGTCATTTTCTTCTTCATCATTATCTAACGCATATTAGCACTGCATCTGTTTCTGTTGGTACTGACTAGGTTTAAATGGATGTATTTTAGTCATTTAAAATTAATTTTTTTGTGTTTTAAATTAGAATTATTTTATGTAATCAACTACAGTTTTTACTTAATTTTTGGTATAATTTTCATAAGTGCTAAAACATATTTCCATGTATATTAATTTATTTCATTATTTCTATGTGGTGTCCCATAACTAATGAGAGGTTTTAAATTGTCATTGTCTACCAAAAGTGGTATATAGTGAGACACCATGAGTTAAACCCTGTGCTGTAATGTGGTAAGCTTTACAACATTTGTTTTAATTAAGTCTTAATTTCCTCATCTAATTTGGTAAATTAATCATTCCATAAGACTCATCTCATCAGTGCTTCTGTATGTTATTGGTGAGAATACTCAAATGTTAGACACTAACACTGTATATGTTTGTGTGACTGTTAATGTATGTCTGAAGAGGCAGAATGGGGGAGAAAAGCTTTGATCAGTAGCATACAGGTGCTTCTAGAGCTATATGATATCCAGGGACAGTTGAGACCTCTAGTGCCACAAAAAAAATACTGCACACACACACTCACACACCCCCTTTAAATAATATTTTTTCTAATCATTTTAATATCAGTGGGATATAAGAAACGTTAGGGATAGCAACCTATCAGTTCCAGAACCCTGCTACCTTTCCCAGCCCAAAACTAAGAAATTTAGAAGTGCTTTGAATGACCAAAATTTCTCAAAGCTACACGGATTGGTTAGTTGTGGCTGCGCTACTTGTAGCAATTCTATTTTTAATTGCTGTAGCAATCACAACAGCAGCATAATTAATTAGGCTTATTGTTGCCAGTTTTTTAGAATACTGCTTATGCACAGATGATTTGATGCTGGTTTTTTTAAATTAAATAAGCAACCCGAAAATTAGCAAAATTACACAGTAATACAATACATTAGAAACTATAAAAAATATTTGAGATGCAGCAAGTATGTTTTAAAAAAAGATACCAATTATATATATACCTATTTAAGATGCTATAACCACCTCTTCCATTAGTTTGAGCTTTCATTTATTTATATTCAAGTGTCATTTTCAATACTGCCATTTCTAAATTACCCTCCAAACTCTGGATCAAACTGAACCCTGTTTTCCACACATTCTTGATAGGACAATATAATTATGGGATTCAGGGACATTCCATGGTAATCTACATGAGTAGCAAATATGGATTGAGATTTTCTGTGGGCCAAATTCCAATATCTTCATTCTTTACACAAGACAAATTAGCTCCTAGAGCAGGGCTGGCCAACCTGTGGCTCTCCAGGTGTTTTGAAACTACAACCCCCAGCATGCTTTGTCGGGTATCGGTTATGTCCATAGAGTAAAAGCATGCTGGAAGTTGTAGTTTTACAACACCTGGAGAGCCAAAGGATGGCTAGGCCTGTTCTAGAGTAATTCTTAAACACCTATGTAACATGTGAAATGCACAAGTTACCAGTTAGTATATAACAATGTTGTTCTCTAGGAAACAAGTAATAGTAGTTTTTATTTATTTATTTCTTTTTGCTACGCATTGTGTACAAACCCAGTTGTTTCAGCGACCACAGAAAATTCGATGTAGATACATCTGACATCATAATATCACTTATATCATTGCCAAAATTGTTATACTTTTTAATAATGTTGCTGAAAAAAACTACATATTAAAAGTGTAATTGTTTTGTGTCCTATTAGCTCTTCTGCATTGTTGTGTCTGTCAACTGCTCCTCTAATACCCCTTTCACATCACCACCAAATACCCGGGATTTTCACAAAAAACCCGGGTCTCTGCAAAATCCCGGGTATTTGGTGGTGACGTGCAAGGTGTACTTCCTGTCAACCCA